>CABHPR010144489.1:35000-37476 GCA_902168415.1 Peromyscus melanophrys | reverse complement strand
GGAACACCCTTCCCTATCCAACCCTGCCTTTCCACACCTCCCCCAGGTGTTGACTTGTCATTTCTCATGCTAGATAGTCATCTCAGCAATTGCTCAGTGCCTCTCTCTGGTTTTCAGAAACAGTGGTTAATCCATTCAGACTTTTCCCCCACGATGAATGAGAGACAGAATGCTAGATGACCCACTGTATGGCCGTGAAGAGCAGTGTGTGTCCTCCATCCTTGATGGTTCTCTATTGGATCTTCTTTGGATTGATTTTTGTCAGCTGTTGACCTTGGATGTAGACTTCTTCTGGTCCAAGAGGATGTGTGTTTTACCTGCACATATGTCTATGCACCACATTTGTGCCTGGTGCCAGAATCTAGAAGAGGATGTCAGAGTGCCTGGAACTAGAGTTACAGATGGTTGAGAGCTACTATGTGGGTGTGAGAACTGAACTGGGGTCCTCTGCATACCACTGAGTCACTTCTTCAGCACTAGTCATTCAAGAGTATGGGGTGAGATGCAAGAGCAAAATCTTGGTGAGTTTAAATTTCTATGTTCCCCAGAGAGGGAACACAAGGAATGTTCATGGTAAATGAAGACCACATGAGAATAGGAAGAAGTAAAGTGCTAGAGAGGCCCACAGAAATCCACAAAGATGCCCCCACAATAGACTGCTGGCAATGGTCACGAAACAGCCCGAACTGACCTACTCTGGTGATAGGATGGCCAAACACCCTAATTGTCGTGCTAGAAACCCCATCCAATGACTGAGGGAACTGGATGCAGATATCCACGGTCAGGCCCCGGGTGGAGCTCCGGGAGTCCAATTGGCGAGAAGGAGGAGGGTTTATGAGAGCAAGAGTTGTTGGGACCAGGGATGGATGGAATACAGGGACGAGTGGCCAAACAAATGGAAACACATGAACTGTGAACCAATGGCTGAGGGGCCCCCAACTGGATCAGGCCCTCTGAATGGGTGAGACAGTTGATTGGCTTGATCTGTTTGGGAGGCATCCAGGCAGTTGGACCGGGTCCTGTGCTCAGTGCATGAATTGGCTGTTTGAAACCTGGGGCTTAGCAGAGACGCTTGGCTCAGCCTGGGAGGAGGGGACTAGACCTGCCTGGCCTGAGTCCACCAGGTTGATCTCAATCCTCGGGGGAGTCTTTGCCCTGGAGGAGATGGAAATGGGGGGTGGGCGGGGAGAGGGGGCGAGGGGGGCGGGGCAGGAGGGGGAGAACGGGGGGAACCTATGGCTGATATGTAAAGTTGAATTATATTGTAAAATAAAATAAAATAAATTCAAAAAATAAATAAATAAATTTCTATGTTCCCATTACCCAGCCTGAGAGGAAACACTATCTGATCCGTTTCTTAAACCCAGGATTGACCAAGTGTCCTAAATTTTATCCAATCTCAGATCCCTGGCAAACTCCAATACTGCCCCTGCTTGCTTCATAAACCATCTCAATCCTCCCCATCTCTCCTCCTACACAATCCTATTTCCTAGCCTTGATGCCTCACAACAGGCTCTCCTTTTTCTGTTTTTATGCCCAGGTAGTAGGCATAATCATGTTTTATTAAAGTGTAAATCTAGTAGTGTTTCTCTTGTGTTTTACACTACCCTAATGGCCTTCCACTGTACTCTTGGTAAAAATCCAGCCCTTTACCTGGACTCCAAAGACTGCCATCTATCTCCCACTTACCTCCTCAACTTCAGGTCACACTCAACCGCCTTCCTACTCACTGTGTTCAATTCTATTCCTTATACACATCAACTTGCCCTCCTTCTATTCCTTACACACATCAACTTGTTCTCCTTCTATTCCTTGCACACATCAACTTGTTCAAGTGTTGGAGCTTTTCCATCAACTGTCTTCTCTCCTTGGAATTCTCTTCCTTCACATTTCCATGTGACTGATTCCTTTTGCCCATTCATACATTGGCTTCAATAACACTTCTTCAAAAAGGGCTTTCCTAGACATGACTTTCTTTTGCATACACAGACCATGACACAGAAGCATAGTCTCATCAAATCTTTTTTACATTATTCTCAACAGATATCCCAATTTTTTTTCCTATCTAGCATTCCCCAGTTAGAGCAAAACTCTAAAGGTGGAAACCATTGAGAACTGGGTCTGAAACATAAAGATCACTCAAACTGTCTGTTGAATGAGTAAATGGATGAGCTGAAGGTAGCTTGGGCCTGGAGTAAGAGCCAGAGTGCACATCTTATGTGTGCACATCTTGCTGGGCTACCCTCAAGCTAGGTGACTTTGGACATGTCCTGTATATGTTCTAGATCTCCCCAAATCAGCACTGTCAGATGAAACATTATTTCATGATCCCCCATCTGTACAGCTTCCAGACGTTTGGATCCTACCAATCTTCACATTGTTGAAAACAGAAAGCCGTCAAAGTTGGTAATGACCCAACTCCAGTTGAAAATTACTTTTTTAAATTGAAAATAAAGTTATTTTCATACACTATATT
>CABHPR010144489.1:0-30000 GCA_902168415.1 Peromyscus melanophrys | reverse complement strand
GTGGTTGTCAACTTGACATAAATCTATACATACCTGACCTGAGAAGAGGGAATGTCCACTGAAGAACGAGGCTGCCTCTGTCAGCTGTCCTGGGGGCTATGTTCTTGATCATTGATCGATGTGAAAGGGTCACAGCCCAACTGTGGGTACTGCCGTCCATGGATTGGATAATAAAGGTAACTGAGCAAGCCACAAAAAAAAAGATGCCAGCAAGTAGTGTTTCTCCAAGTCACTGGTTCAGTTCCCAACTCCAGGTTCCTGCCTTGGCTTCCCTCTGTGCTGTGGGATGGTCTGTATGTCAAACATGTTGCTTATTGGTCAATGAATAAAGCACTGATTGGCCAGTGGTCAGGCAGGAAGAAGTATAGGTGGGACAAGGAGGAGAGAATTCTGGGAAGTGGAAGGCTGAAGAGACACTGCCAGCCGCCATCATGACAAGCAGCGTGTAAAGATGCCGGTAAGCCACGAGCCATGTGGCAAGGTATAGATTTATAGAAATGGATTAATTTAAGATATAAGAACAGTTAGCAAGAAGCCTGCCACGGCCATACAGTTTGAAAGCAATATAAGTCTCTGTGTTTACTTGGTTGGGTCTGTGCGGCTGTGGGACTGGCGGGTGAGAGAGATTTGTCCTGACTGTGGGCCAGGCAGGAAAACTCTAGCTACACCTCTGTGATAAACTGTGATCTGGGAGGTGTGAGATAAAATAGACCATTTCCTTCCTAAGTTGTTTCTGGTCAGTGTTTTTGTCACAGCAACTGAAAGCCAACTAGAA
The DNA here is from genome assembly GCA_902168415.1 of Peromyscus melanophrys. NCBI lineage: Eukaryota > Metazoa > Chordata > Mammalia > Rodentia > Cricetidae > Peromyscus > Peromyscus melanophrys. The sequence goes on along the minus strand of CABHPR010144489.1, from coordinate 29,225 downwards.
AGGTGCTGGGTCCCAGTCGTTACCCCTCGAGGACAGCATATGATGTCTCCAGACACTGAAACCACCCCCCCACCCCCACCCCCGTGATATCTCTGTACTGTGGAAATGTGTTTGCTCTCACTGAGGTCACACAGGGCATTGAACTGAAGAACAGTCCTTCATTAGAATTCCACAGAATTCCATTCTGGGTGGACCCCCAGTTTCTACTGAATATATACCACACCCATACTCCAGAGCCCCACAACTGTGTCCAATGCATGCTTGACATGATTTCAGTACAAAGACTTGATGTGGAGCCAGGGAATTTCAGAGCTGTGCCTGGAAGTCTGGAATTTAAATATTAGCCTTCTTGACCTGGACAGCTTTGATCTTGCAAGTTTACATTCACAAGTATTGATAACATAGCTTAAATCACAAGCAAGAATGCACGGCCTGGAGCCCACAGCTGCCAAGTGTGTGCAAGTGTACAGGATCTCCGCTGAGATCAAAATGCTCTTGGCTTTCGAGAGCACTTATCTGATGCTAGTGCCACACATGGGACAGAGAAACAGAGACCTTTTCACACAGTCCATCTGGATGGCTTCATCCTATAGGACACACTTAAGAGTGACCTGTAAGTGACCCCTAGCACAACCTGGCCCTGCCTGAGAGCTGGCCTTCCTCAGTTTCTGTTTACTTTCTCATTGAGGAATGGCTGCACTGGTTAGCCATTCTTTGCCAAGTATCCATCTTACACTATGTACCTGTTAATAACAGTAGATGAAACATGTATATAGTACTGCTGTTACCATCATTATCCAGATGGGGAAACTGAGGCACAGAGAGTTAATTACTGAGAGTCATACTATGGGTAAACAGCAGGGTGAGGATCTGAACCTGGTGCCTGATAGTATCTCTTTTTGTCTTATGAACTGGGGGCCAGCAGATTTTGGTTATTTTACAGAGAAAGGGTAGTTTAAATAACTTGCCAAATGTCACATGACCTGTTCATTTGAATTCAAACTTGTGATTTGAATGAGAATGGCCCCATAGGCTCGTATATTTGAATTCTTGGTGGAACAGTTTGGGAAGGATTAGGAAGTGTGGTCTTATTGGAGGAGATGTCTCTAGGTGCAGGCTTTGAGATTTCATAAGACTCCTGTGATACCCAGTGTTCTCATTCTCTCTCTCTCTCTCTCTCTCTCTCTCTCTCTCTCTCTCTCTCTCCCTCCCTCCCTCCCTCCCACCTACTTGTGAATCAAGACGTGAGTTCTCAGCTGCTGCTGTGTGCCATGCTTGCCTGCCAGCTGCCATGCTCCCTGTCATGATGGCCACGGACTTTTTAACTCTCTGAAAACATAAGCTCCAAATAAACCTACTCTTCTATAAGTTAGCTTGATCATGGTGTCTTAGCACCATGGTGGCATCTTATCTTAGTTTTAACTAAAACAGTGGCAGAACCAAAGTTCAGACCCAGGTCAAAGTCCAGTGCCAGAATCTCAAAACCATGCAGAAGCCTATTTTTGTGTGGCCTGTGAGCTGATAGTGGTTTCCAATGCTTCTAAAGCATTGTTACAAAAAGGAGGAGGATAAGAAAAGATGGACAAAGAAGAGAAGAAGGGGGAATAGAGAACAAGGGAGAGGAGGAGGAGGTGGTGGTAGTGGCCATAAGAACCTTATGGTTCCTCAAAACTCAGAGTATTTACAGTCTCACTCTTTATGGGAAAAACTTGGCAACCTCTTTACTCTGTGGTCTCCTTTATATGTTGGGCTGATACGCTGCTCTAAAGATCAAATAAAGGACCTGGGGTATCTGTGTGGTATGCAGAGACATTGGCTCCCCTTTGCTGGGCTCGTTTCCCATTAGACAGAGCAAGCGCAGATCCCTAGACTTCCACCTTAGGGGAAGGTGCCGCCGGGTCATACACTGCTTTCTCCGTCTGCTCTCCCATCTCATTACCTCATCACTAATCTTACTGTAAAAAATTCGAGACATAATTTTTCTTCAATAGAGTAGAAAAATACAATCCCTCACATAATCTCTGGATGCTATAATGTGCCCTAGCTCCACACCACCATCCCCTCTACCATGGGTCCCAACTCATGACACTTTCATCTTCAGAGCTCAATTTAGGCCCTTTGCTTTCAGGCCCAGCCTCCCAGCATGTGAAATTTCTGGTTTCCTCAGAAAAGCTCACAGTGTCTCCTACTCTCTCCTCCCTTAACCTCCATGGCATTTGTCTTGGGGTTTCTGTTGCTGCAATGAAACACTGTGACCAAAAAGGAAGTTAGGGAGGAAAGGGTTTATTTGGCTTACACTTCCATATCACTGTTCATCATCAAAGGAAATCAGGACAGGAACTCAGAGCAGGAACCTGGAGGCAGGAACTGATGCAGACAGAGGCCACGAGAGGGAGCTGAGTCCTAGTTTGCTCTCATGGCTTGCTCAGTCTTCTTTCTTATAGAACCCAGAACCACTGGCCCAGGCATGGCTTCACCAACAATGGGCTAGGCTCTCCTCCATCAACCACTAATTAAAAAAATGTCCGACAGTCTTGCTGGCAGCCCCTTCTATGGAAGCATTTTCTGAATTGAAATCCTCTCCTCAGAAGACTATTCAGCACAGTATTCAGCATTAGCAACCAACCAATCAATCAATAAACGCGGGAAGAAAGAACCTGCTCATTTCCCTCCCGTTTGTTTCCTGGCATCCTACGCTCACTGTCTTCTGTCTCTAGGCCTAGGCTCCCTGGCACTGTAAGAATGAAGGCAGCTCCCCAGCTTCTGACCTCTTTTCTCCTATCTTACACAGTCCTGTATGACCAGCCAGCCTTTGCCCTTTGAGGATTTGTCTCTTTCAAAGTTCTAATCATCAACTTTCTCTTCCTGAGGAGAAACCCAAGCAGAATGCTCCCTGAGACACTGTGAGCTTACTCTCCCCTTCAACGCGGGCCTGCCTTGAGGGCTGCTCAGCGCTCACCCTGACTCCACACTTGCCTGGAGAGACAAGTGGGAAACAGACCTAGGCCTCGTGGTACCTGCCTGTCGAGCTTGTCTTCATCTTCTTCCAGGAGGGTGGATGTCCGCCTGTTCAAATCCTTACCCTTGTTCCCAAGGGGCTCCTTCATCTCTAGCCCCTTCTTCCTCAAATAAGTCACTGTTCTGTAGTCAGGACAATGAGTTGGCCCTCGAGGCAAGCCCACCTCAGTCATGTTCCTGCTCTACTGTCTTCAGTGGTCCTTGGTGATTTCAGAAGGATACTGCCCAGCTCCCCATGATCCAGGCTTGTTACCCTTCCCCTCCTCCTGTCTCATCGAGTCACTCCTTCCCTGGGTCTTTGCTGTGCCAAAGCAACTACAACACTCTAAGCATTCCTGACAATATGACAGCAGCTTCTTTCCCTCATCAGGATGCCTGTTGCCAACTCTGCCTTACTGGAAATATCTATGCAGCCTTCAGGTACATGCAGGGTACCTTTTGAGGCCCTCTGTAGCCATTCTTTTCCTATCTTCTGGTCTCTGGGTCCAGGGAGTTAAACTGGATCTGTAGGTTCTGTTTCTGGTTGTTTTTGACTAACTAGAGACGGGAGCAGGAAAGTTGGGTCATGGGCAACTCTATTTTTGTTTGATTCTCTTGCCAGTCAACACTGTGAGACTTCAGAACACCCCCCCCACACACACACACACACACACTCCCCCATGATGAATGATTGAGCAGCAGTTAAGCTCCCAGCTCTGCCATTCTTCTTCCTCTGCGCCTTTGTGAACAAGCAAAGCAAGTATGCTGTTTATAGGGAGCCTTAGGACCCTGACCTGTCCACAGTGACCCAGCACAAACCTCAGGGGGTACCTTGTGAGTACCATTGTCTGTCACAGATCTGGTTACCAACATTCTGTCTTCTCCCTGAGGCTGTCTCATTTCACCTTGCCTTGCAGAGATACATGTTGCTCACACATCTTAGTAAGCAGCTTTTATATGCTGGGCTATGACCTAGGCATTGCAGATTTAGAGGTTAATATAAGATCAACAGCTGGCCTTGCCAATCTCTAACTTCAGCACAGGCAATTAAATTTGAGCCTCATTAGATATAATGGTTATGAGCACAGCACCAATTAGCAGACAAGTCTTAGTTCTATGAACTAGCTGGGATGTGACTAGGTTATTTCTCTGAGCCTCAGTTTCCCAGTCTGGAAGTCCACATAAGAGCAGTCACCTTAGGCATTTGTTGTGAGGACTCAAGTAGTTAGCATAGTATCCTGACATGTGCTTGACACTCGGTAAGCATCCATTATTATTTTTATTGTAGTGGGTACTTGGTTTATATACAGTAAGTAAATAAATAGATATATTATTGAATGATAATTGAATGAATGTCTCATACTCATGTCCAGCTGTCTCCCATCTCCCAGCAGCTGTAACTATGCTGTTTTTCTGAATTATTGGGAGTTCCAGGTCCTGGAAAAATGACCTTGGCTTTTGCTCCAGTTTCCTTACTTAGGAATATTGTTCCCAGAGCACCATGACCCATTCTGTGGCTAACGCATCTGGCTGCAGGTGTTCCTGGAGTTTGTAAACATGGGTTGCCAGGCTCTTCCTTGAAGCTCACAGTTTCTCAGAAACTGCCTGGGTTCCTGTTCAGCTGCCTTGTTTCTGAAAGGCTTCCACAAGCTCCACTGCCCTTCTGGTAAACCCGACTGGCAAGGGTTCCACTTTCGCTTTCACTGAATACCCTCAAGGGGAGATTTCTCAGCAGGGAGGGCATTGTCCTTTCTCCTTGGGCCCAAACTCCAGTCTTCCCCTAAGGCTTCAGAGTTTTTAGGATGTGCTTAGCTTTACAATGATGCTCCTCACAACAGCAAGCTTTCCAACTGCTTCAGAAATTAGCAGGTAGGGTGCCTGTGGCAACCAGCCTGTATGTGGCATGCTTTCCATACTGCTCCCCCTCTTATCCACAGTGGTACATCCCTGCAGGTTGACTTACCTATAGCCAACTTCTATCTGAAAATATTAAACAGAGGATTTAGAACCACTTCCTACATTAGCAGCAGCCTGCCATTATAATTGTTCTGTTGTATCTGTAGTTGATAATCTCTCATTGGGCCTAATTTGAAAGCTAAACTTTATCATGGGTGTGTAAGTGTGGGAAAATCCCTGCACACCCAGGCTTCCATACTGTCTACACTTTTGGGTGTGATAGCATCTTAGAATGTGTCCCCTACCAATAAGGGGAGGTTTCTGTATACTCTCTGTTCCTCCCATCATCCCTATTTGGTGGACATGATCCCAAGCCAACAGATGTGGGGATTTGGGCTCTGGGTGATGGAAAACCTAGAGTTGGAAGGTTTAAAGAGAAAACCCCACAACTTTGACCTTTAGAAACAAAGTTAAAAATGACCACAGATGGAAGCCCCCAAGGGCAACTCAGCTCTGCTGTTTCTGTCACTTTGTTTCCTATAAATTACCAGGTTACTTGTGTGGATTTGTCTCTCCTACCTGACCACTCCTCCTCAAGGATTGTGTAGGTGACTCAGTTCAACCTGATCATTTGCCCCAGGACATGGCTTGAGGCCATGAGTTGAGGAAGGAGTGATGAGAAGTAATGAGGGGAGTCTGAGAAGCCCAAAACACTCCAGAAAGCTGAGAATGGATGGAGGGTAGCTGTGAGTACCAGATCATGGAAGGACTTACAGGTCACTGAGAAGCTGGATTGAACGCTGGGTGCAAGAGGAAGCCACTGAAGGCTCCTGAGCAGAGCTCTTGCGTGATATGAAAAGAGAATTCTGCAGTAGGGTGAAGGGCTGTTTAGAAGACAGTAGGAAAAACACAAAAAAGCCAAGTTGAAAGCTATTATAGCCACCTAAGCCAGAGCTGGGGGAGACTCACAGACCTGTAGTTCTCAGGCTGGAGCAGGGATGGGTAGAACTTTCTGACCTCATTGCTAGGGTTTCTGGGCAAGGACTGAGGGAATGTTTCTATCAAAATTGGTACTACTAGTCTTCCAGCACCACTGGATTAGAAAAGGTGGAGCTGGAGAGGATGAACACAGACGTCCTCCAGAAGATCTCTGTGCATGTAAGAAGTAGTGAACAGTGTAGTTTGAAAGCAGCAGACGTGTGTCTGCTGTAGGACATCTCCCCAGTGCAGGTGGAGAGATGCTCAGGGGAAGCTTCTAGAAGAGGAAATGGCAGGTGAGCACCTAAGGGAGATCCTGGGGACAGGTGGTAGAAGACAATACTCAAAGCAGAAGACATAGCCCATGAAGTAGAAAACAGCAACATGTTTAAGCAATTGGGGCCAAGAGATCCAAAATGAAGAGTCTGATGAAAATCTGAGAGGCTAGTGAAAGCAGCTGTGTGTGCCTGATAGCTAACCACACACTTTAGGGTACTCACAAATCCCTAAATCCTTCCTATAACTTTCAGATATCCCTGTCAGGCTCATCTTTTAGCTAGGTTACTGGGGTCAAGTCAAAAAGTAGTATTTGATTCTCCTTTATCTGGTTTGAGTCTAGGCCACTTGGCAGTGTAGGTCAGCTGAGCAGGAAGCCATTTCTGACAGTCACATGCTAGAGTCGATGGGTATCTGTCAGCTGGATCCAAAGCTCCCCGTGACTTCAGGACTAGAGACCGGGGACACAGAGGCACCATTCTGACGAACTAGGTATGTGGACAGCATGGGCCTGTGGGCTCCTGGGAGGAAGCACAGTGTCGTTTCTTCTAGGTTTTTTTTTTCAATACACAGAGATGAGGTGTGAAATCGAAGGCCAGACAGTGAAGGCTTGTCAAAAGATGGGCAGCGCACCAGGGCACCGGGACTAGGATTTAACCATGAATTTAACTCCCCGTGTCAGTCTCTTGCCTTAGACTGGCCCTGGTGTACTCTGCCTTGGTCACTTCTTGAGATTCTAAGGTCTTACAATTCTGATTCTCATGGGCAAGTAGCTCTCCACTGTTCCTTGGGTACCTTTGTACCTCATGATCTTAGGCTGAGCCATATGCATAGTTCATAAACATTTGGCTCCCTGCCTTGATTTTCAAAATCATCTCTAAAACAAAAGAGCTTTAAAGATTTTCCCAATACTTTCTCTATTCTGAGCTTTGTTGTTCTATGGAGTCTTCTAAGCCTCCAGATTCTGCTGCAGCTATGGCTCCTCACCATCCAACTCTTTTCAACAGTCATTAGCATGTTTTATTTCTTCCTGGAGTCAAAACACTGATCTAAGCACTTTGAATCTTCAAAATAACTTTACAAGACATTGTTATTGTCACTCCCAATGTATGGATGAAAACATCAAAAAACACACAGAGAAGTTACACACATAATGTAAGGCTATGCAGCTAACACATTGTGGATTCAAAGGTCAGACCCTCACAAACTACCCGAGGGTCCATGACCCTCGCCCCAGGAAACAAATGCTGAAGGGTTAAAGGCACATGGAGGGTGTGGGGACATCAGGAGAAGTCCTAACGCCAGACAGCTTATCGCTTCTTGAGGCATTTTCTCTTCTTGTTCCTATTCTGCAGGTTGTGCAATGCCTCGTGTCATCCTCCCACCCGTGGAGAAGAGCTCACAAGAAATCATCCAATGAGTGTGGAAAGAATTGTAGACTTAGCAGACAAATACACAGGCTGTCTGGCTGAATTTTGAATTTCAGATGAACAATAAAAAAATTTAACTGTAACTATTTTCTGTGCATCATTGGTGTGTGTGTGTGTGTGTGTGTGTGTGTGTGTGTGTGTGTGTATGTGTGTGTGTGTATGAGAGAGAGAGAGAGAGAGAGAGAGAGAGAGAGAGAGAGAGAGAGAGAGAGAGAGAGAAACAGTTTCACAGCTCATATGAACTTCAGGTTTAACTGGGCATCTTCTCTTTTATCTGGAAAACCCACTTCTAGCAGCACAGTAAGGGCAGGGTGGTGATTCCCCTCCAGAATATTCATGGGTGTGATTCTTGCTTTGTCTATTGACATAGAAAGCTTGACACAATCAGTTTCAAAACCATAGGAATAACCAGGCCTGGTGATACAAGACTATAATTTTTACCACCTGCTTAGGGAACAGTGAATTTCAATTGGCCTGACTAACCCTTTGAAATCCCTTCTCAAAATTAAAAACTTAAAGGAGGGCTAGAGGTCGAGCTTTAGTAGAAGAATTTGCATCATTCATGAAAGGTGCTAGGCTCAGTTTCCAGTATAGACACAAACAAAGCACAGAGTGGCCCTACTTCTTCAGTGTCTCCCCTGGGGGAACCTGGAAAAGACACTCCAGCCTGGAGCAGAACTCCCTAGGATGACATGTGTAGGCCTGCTTGCTGTGGGATGGTCTGTATGTCAAATTGCTCTGATTGGTCAATAAATAAAACACTGATTGGCCAGTGGCCAGGCAAGAAGGTGGGACTAACAGGGAGAAGAATTCTGGGAAGTGGAAGGCTGAGAGAGGGAGTCACTACCAGCCGCTGCCAGGACAAGCAGCATGTGAAGATGCCGGTAAGCCACGAGCCACATGGCAAGGTATAGATTTATAGAAATGGATTAATTTAAGATATAAGAACAGTTAGCAAGAAGCCTGCCATGGCCATACAGTTTGTAAGCAATATAAGTCTCTGTGTTTACTTGGTTGAGTCTGAGCAGCTGTGGGGCTGGTGGGTGACAGATTTGTCCTGACTGTGGGCCAGGCAGGAAACTCTAGCTACACCTGCTCACAGGTAGTATTGTGGTATTGTGTTCCCCAAAATATTGTGCACTCTAGTAAACTTATCTGGGGGTCAGAGAACAGAACAGCCACAATATTAAACATAGAGGTTAGACCGTGGTAGCACACGCCTTTAATCCTAGCATTCCAGAGGCAGAGATCCGCCTGGATCTCTGTGAGTTCAAGGCCACACTGGAAACAGCCAAGTATGGTGACTCACACCTTTAATCCCAGGGAGTAATGGCAGGAGGCAGAAAGGTATTTAAGGCGTGAGGACGAGGAACTATAGGCTGGTTAAGCTACAGGCTGGTTAAGCTTTCAGGCTTTCGAGAAGCAGTTCAGCTGAGATCCATTTGGGTAAGGACTCAGAGGCTTCCAGCCTGAGGAAACAGGATCAGCTGAGGAACTGGCAAGGTGAGGTGGCTGTGGCTTGTTCTGTTTCTCTGATCTTCCGGCATTCACCCCAGTACCTGGTTTCAGGTTTGATTTCATTAATAAGATCCTTTAAGATTCATGCTACAGGGTAGTGTGTTCCAAGTTCTGTTTCTGAAGCTCTTCAGTGGTCCTCACGCTGTTCCCTACTGCTGCATCCTCCCTTCTTCTCTTCCCAGTTATCTCCTGCAGTAACTGGAGAAAAATCAGAAAGAACATTTAGTTGCATCAATAGATTTGACCCTCCCCTTCCTGCTTGACATCTCACAACCAGGGTCTAAGTAGACCGTTCTCTTGCTTTCCTCACGATGCAGGTGACAGGGATCTAGGAGAAGAATATCAGCCCTGAAAGGACTGTATGACCTCAACAACATGTTACAAATTCCCCCAAACCTCACCTAGGACAGTTCTAAAATCTAAATATGTGTGCCCATTTGTGCTGAAACTTGATTTGTTCATGACTGTTATCCCAGCAGACCCCTTGGCTTGACCAAACCTTCCTCTGCTCCTCCCAGCTTGTCTCCAACCACATCCCACCTGTGTCCTGTGTCCTATGTCCATCCATTTCTACTAGCAGAGTATTTCTAAGTTCTTGGGCAAACTGACTTCTCACATGCTTCCAATCCAGTTACCAGGATGTCCCAGGTCAGATCGAATTTACATGAAGTATTTTTGGGTGGGTATACCTTGCCTGCTGGGCAGCCACACTGAGCAGCTGAGAAACATGCACAGGATGCAAATCAGCACCCAAAGCAGAAGATGATACTTTCATGGGCATCCAGAATGGGGTCCAGGATGCCTTAAAGAGTACCTGTCATATGCACAGATTCAGAATCCAAGGCATCAAAAAAAATGTGCATTCCATCCTTTAGTCACTGTGCTTCCATATTACAGATTTTGTATCCTTAAGTGTCTTAGTTAGAAATTTTATTACTGTGAAGAGACAACATGACCATGCCAACTCCTATAAAGAAAACATTTAATTGAGATTGCTTGTTTACAGTTTCAGAGGTTTAGTTCATTATCATCATGGTAGGGAGCATGGCTGCTGGGAGTATGGTGTACAAATAGACATGATGGTGGAGAAGTAGCTGAGAGTCCTACATCTTGCAGGCAAAAGGAAGCCAACTGAGACACTGGGTGGTATCTTAAGCATAGGAAACCTCAAAGACCACCCCCACAGTGACACACTTCCTCCAACAAGGCCATACTCACTCCAACAAAGTCACACCTCCTAATAGGACAAAATATGTACCCCACCCCTTTCCATTTATGTCTTGTTCATCCATTCACTGAGTATTTATGAAAATCTACTAACTTGGAAAAAGCAGAACGTGTCATTAGAATATTGGAATTGGAGAGCAAACAAATAAAAAGTGAACGTCAGTTGTTGATGTATCGTGAAGAAAACAGCATTTTAAGCATGAAGATAGAGGCTGGGAAGATAACTCAGTAAAGTGTTTGCTCTGTAAGCATGCAGACCTGAGTTCAATCCCAATTACCCACGTACAAAAAGCCAGGCATAGTGGTACATACTTACAATGCCATCAATAGAAAGACAGAGACAGGAGAACCCCTGGGGCTCCATGGCCAGGCAGCATAACCTGCTTGTAGAGTTTCAAACCAATGAGAGACACTGTTTCAAACAGCAAATGAACAAAAAGCCTACAAAGGATTGTTGTAAAATAATCTTTGTACACTGTGAAGAAGTGTCACTCTGATTGGTTTAATACAAAGCTGAATGGCCAATAGATAGGCAGAATTTCCAGGAACAGAGAACACTGGGAGAAGGAGGGTGGAAACACAAGGAGACACAGAGGAAGCAGGAAAACAGGATGGACAGTATGTAGATGAGGTAAACAAGTCTCAGAGCAGCATATAGGTTAATAAAAATGGGCTAAATTATTAAATTAAATTATTATAACAGGTAGCTAAAAACAAGCCTAAGCTATTGGCCAAGATTTTGTAATTAATAATAAATCTCTGTGTAGTGATTTGGGAGCTGGCTGGTGGGACAGAGAAAGACTCACTACAAAAGGCACCCAACGTAGGGCACATATTTCCACATAAGACCTGAGAAAGCCTTTAAAAAATTACCCATCACACAAAAATGGAGCCAAACATGGTTTCCTAGTCCCTCAGTCTCTCATGCAAGGCACAGTATTGAGACTGTCTCCCAGCAGGCAGCGGGCTTGATCTGCCAGTGCACCATGAACTAAGTTGTGCTGTGGTTTAATATTTTGCTTATATAGACAGAAAAGGTTACAGATATGCAGTAAAGCAGATTCAGATGGGAAAAAAAGCTCTAAACAGACTACAGTGTGATCAACAATGTGTATAAGCTTAAGAAAAAAAAAGAAAAAGAATATAGACAGTCATAAAAAATATTAATTTAAAAATAATAAAACAAAGTCTTTAGAGAGAAAAGTAAAGTAGTAAAAATTAAACCATGTAGAGATGGGAAATACACAGTAAGTCTGGATCCTCTATGGTGTTGTATTGATTTTAATTTTTTTTTGAATGCTGATAAGCAAACAATTGCTGCTCAGAGAAACTGGATTATAAAGACTACTAAATTAAACCACCTATATATTTAAAAAATGTCTTAACTTTAAAATGCAAGTCAAAAATATGTTACATTGGAAAGAGGTTATACTTTTGTTTCTACAGAAAACAAAAGGCTATGGATTTATTCAATGTTGATAGAGGTCAGATTTGATCAGGGAAGATTCTCCTGAAAATTCTGGCTACAGACGTAAATAAATAAAGTTAAAAAAAATACAAGATAGGTGACATACATGTTATCTGCTAAAACAAAAAAAAATCATCTTTAACTGACTTGTGCACACTGCACATTTCATACTTGTGTTAATGCAGACACATATGTTGCCTTTGAAAGTTTGTATGTTTTCATAACAAGGGGACCAGACACCAATGAAAATGGGTGGCCCAGGTGATCTAGTCTCTTAGAGTGCCTCTGTTGCAGTTTCCTCAGAATTGTGCATCCAGAACAGCTTCAAGCTGCTGGCTGAGATGGTCTGGCCTCATAGACCATTCTAGCCAGGACTTGACCATTATCCTAATTTTCTCAGGTCCCCAAATATGCCAGCACCCTGAGACAACAGGAAGCTATCTAGAGAACACAATACCCACATTCCCAAGAGATGAGAGTGGGTGATTTTTTTGGTCATTCAGTAGGTTATGGATGCTTATTATTGTTTATGGGGGTTGGTTACAAATTGTTATTTGTCATGGTCAGAAAAAAAAAGATGAGATTCAGAGATCTGTTTCTGAAGAGAAAAAGTGGAAATATAGTATAGAAATGATGGGATAAAAGGGTGGATTGTTGAGTCTACTTTTGAACAACCACTAGTCTCAAATATTTTACATTGGTATGGATTTTTGTATATTGATACAAATTTAAGGTTACTTTTGTTATACTGTATATATGCTTCTGTTCTTGTTTAAGGTATTGTACCTATGCAGCTCATTTTAAAATGTAATGGAAAGTTCTAGTCCTTGAAAGCTATTTAGGATAATAAAGAAATACAGGCTAGTAGTTAGTCATCTATGACAATCAAACTTATAGTAATGTTAATATATTTTCAAGGTCAATCAGTAATATATTTTAAATTATAGAATATGGCATTTAAAGTGCTTTAATAACATAGGACTTTTCATGACAGTGAGACATATCTGCTCCTGGCAGCACCAATTTACTTCAAAAAAAAAGGATGATGGGCATTGAAGAACCTTCATATGGGGTCACTTTCTTTGTGGCAAAAACTAGCCACTGGGCAAAGAAACTGCCTTTGTCACAATTGCTGGCAGTGTGCTCTCCAAATTGTGCAAGTAGGACACAAAAGAAAGTATCTGCCAAACTTTGCTAAGACAAGGTAGGACAGTCCTTCAAAATTCTTGCTTCACAGAAAATCCTGTCAGATATACTAGGCTTGTAGGCCAAAGACAGATGCCCCAACATTATAGAGGAATCTTGGGTGATTGTCCAGGCAGCCAGTCGTTTCTGTCATTTCTTATAGCTTTAGAAGTAGCTTGCTCTGCTCTTCCTGTTTACTCGGGTAATATTATATCATTCTCAGGTCTTTGGTAGGGTTGAAGACTAGATAGTTATAGTTTCCCTTAGTCATGATAGAAAGTAAATCAGGTACAAAACTCTGCACTCGTCAAGGGAGAAGAGATAATGGAGCATTTTCTCTGAATTTGCCAAATACAAATGAACTGGACATTGTGAATGTAATTCTTACCTGATAACTGTTCTTATTGTATATAGTTTTGCTGTGTTAGAATTAAAACTTTTCTTTTGTATTTAGACAAAAGGGGGGAAATATTGTGAAATAATCTTTTTGTACACTGTGATGAAGTTTCATTCTGATATTGGTTTAATAAAAAGCTAAATGGCCAATAGCTAGGCAGGATTTCCAGGCATAGAGGACGCTGGGAAGAAGAATAGTGGAAACACAAGGAGATACAGAGGAAGCAGGAAAACAGGATGGTCAGTATGTAGATGAGGTAAACAAGCCTCGGGGCAGCATATAGATTAATAGAAATGGGTTCATTTAAGTTATAAGAGCTAGCTAAAAACAAGCCTAAGCTATCGGCCAAGCTTTCATGTAGCATTAATCTGATCAATAATAAGGTCAAACCTGGAGCCAGATATTGGGGTGAATGCTGGAAGATCAGAGAAGCAGAACAAGCCACAGCTACCTCACCTTGCCAATTCCTCAGCTGATCCTGTTTCCTCAGACTGGAAGCCTCTGAGTCCTCATCCAAATGGATCTCAGCTGAACTGCTGCTCAAATCCTAAAAGCTTAACCAGGCCTAGTTCCTGGTCCTCATGCCTTATATGCCTTTCTGCTTCTAGCCATCCTTCCTGGGATTAAAGGTGTGAGTCACCATGCCTGGCTGTTTCCAGTGTGACCTTGAACTCACAGAGATCCAGAGGATCTCTGCCTCTGGAATGCTAAGATTAAAGGCATATGCTACCACTGCCTAACCTCTATGTTTAATATTGTGGCTGTTCTGTTCTCTGATGCCAGATAAGTTTACTAGAGTGCACAATATTTTGGGGAACACAATACCACCACACTTTCATAATTAATAATTCTCTGTATAGTGACTTGAAAGCTGGCTGGTGGAACAGAGAAAGATTCACTATAAAGGATAGGCAGTACCTGAGCCACAATACAAAAAGCTGTCCTCTGGCTTCTACATGTATACACACACACACACACACACACACACACACACACACACATTAGAAGGTATTAGTATTAGAAGGTAAAGTATTAGGTGTGGCCTTGTTGGAGTAAGTGCATCACTTGGGATGGGCTTTGAGGTTTCAAAAGCCTATGCCCAGTCTCTCTCTCTCTCTCTCTCTCTCTCTCTCTCTCTCTCTCTCTCTCTGCCTATGGATCAGGATGTAATTATCAGCTACTCAGCTACTGCTCCAGCATCTGCCTCCATGCTGTCATGCTTCCCACTATGACGATAATGGAATAAACCTCTGAAACTATAAGCAAACTCCAACGAAATGCTTTCTCTTATAATAGTTACTTTGCTCATGGGGTCTCTTCCTAGCAATAGAACAGTGACTAAGACACTTGTGCACACACACACACACACACACACACACACACACACACACACACACACAAAGTGGCAACATGAGGATTTAATTTATATAGGAAGTGATTAGGAGAGATGTTTTTGATTCTATAGTTTTTAAGTAGGCAGAGCCTTAAGGGAAATGAAGCAGTAAGCCACGTCCCAGGGCAGCAGAATGGAAGCAAATGCAAGGACCAACTGCAAAGCAAGAGTGTATGGAAGAGTTAAAGGCAATGAAGGAGGCCTAGGAAATGGAGCAGGTGTTGGGGAGGAAGAGCCACTGGAGAGGAGGTCCAAGAAGATATTGTGGGCACTCAAGCCAGTGGAAAGGGCAAGTGATAGGGAAATCCAGTGAGGATTTCATCAGGTTGATCAAGCTCTCTCTAAAGGCTCTGTCTGTATAGTTGAGAATGAATAGATGTGAGGGTAGGAAGTCATTGCAACAGCTGTAGCAGGAGATGATAGAGGCTGTGACTAAGGTGGTGACGCTGGGAAATGTGTAAGTCACTTAAGAGCTCTGCAGTTCACCTTGGCCAAAAAAAGAAGCAAGACTCTAGGATTCTGATATGCTTGCAAGCTGAGGCTTTATTTGTTTTTGTTTTTTCCCTTTCCTAATTTTATTGATATATATTTGACAAGCACAAATTGTGCTTATGTAGCATGTAACATTGCAACTTGACTGAGCCATCTTGCCAGCCAGATAGCTCAATTTTTGATGTTTTCTATAATAGCTAAATTAATTTATATTTGCACCATTCAGGGATGAGGGTTTCCTGTCTTTCTTACCCTTGCCAATACTTACCCCAGCCCTCTGGAAGAGTAGCAAGTGCTCTTTTCCATCCACTGAGCCATTGCTCTAACCTCCTTCACTTTTCTCATTTTGTGAAACAGATGTTTTCAATGCAGAGTTAAGCTTCGTGGTGATGTGGTAGACAGTGATTATAGGACCTCCACTCATCATAGATAATTCAAGGAATGGAGAGGTGATAGATTTCAGGCATCTTTGGAATTCCCTAAGGGAGGAGACAGGCTATATAACAAAGATGTAACCAACTGTTTGAATAAAGGTTTTATACAAAACGGAGAAAATGTCACTTACAGGTAGCAGCTGAAACCACTGGGATAAGTTAAAAATAGTCTTTTCCCATTCCTATATTATGCAATTTTCCTGTGAGCTACATGTATCTTGATTAATAAAAGAAAGAAAAGATAAAGGATAATTGTTCTAGGATACTGTGTTAAGGAAAGGCAGGGAAAGGAATGCATTTCCTGGAGGTTTTTTTTTTTTTAAGGAAGTAGCTCTATATTTGTTAATTAGGAAAAAGAAGACAACTTAGCCACTTGGGCATAAATCCCTCACATTGTACTACCTGAGGTTTGAAATTTTCATTGGTGTGGGTCAGCTGAACCACCCGAATATATCTAAGGTATTTGGTAGTAAGTGTTTCTGTATGAAACATGAACTTATTTTGTTCAGCTGTGTGGTTTGTGAGCTCCTTGAGGAAATTGTGCATATGGTAAGTTTCATGCAAAATGTTTTTGTGCTTTAGAGTGTGTGTCTATGTGTTTTGACAGTTAATATTTGCTCTATCAACCCAGGAGCCCAGGATCAGCAGAGTTGGGCTCCTGTCCTAGCTCTCATCATGACATCTTCAAGTCATAGTGACATCTTCAAGTTCAGGTGATTGCTCTGCTCTCTGTAGTTGAATGACCATGTGCACCGCTGGCCTCACTGTATGTGAAGGACACCAGGACACTGTGATTCTGGAAAGGGGGTCAAGACAGCCAGGCAAAAGGGATACATGGAAACTCTGTAGTATAAAGAAGAGCTGGCAGAAGTAATATGCATTCTATATGGGAGTGGTCAACCAGGGAAGGATGTGATAATACCTTCAAAAAATTGACTTGATCCTTACATTGTGGCTGAGCCAAAGAGATAGTTTTTAACTCACCTTTCACAGAAAAAAAAAACAAACAAGCAACAACAAAAAACAGTTCTGATAGTATTTCCCACCCAATAGCGAAATGAACTGCCTTGAGAAATGACTGAAAGATTAGGTTCAAGGAGCAGACCTGAGATTGAACTACATCTTCCTGGATCTCATTTCAACTTGCAGATACCCTTGAGTGATGAGAGCCAGGCAGAGCCCAGCCCTTTGGACTCCCACATACCTGTGACTGATAGTGAAAACACAGTCAAGGACTAGCACATGAACACATTCTCATGCACAAAACCGTGCTGCATGGACCCTCCCCTTCATTTCCATTATTCTCTCCCCATATTTCTATGTTACTATAGCTCTAACATAAGGAACAAAGTTGCATGGATTTTTTTTTTCTAAATGGCTATTAAACTTTTGGTTCCTTTTCTATCAGGATGCACATTGTCAGTTTGACCTGAGATAATCCTAACTCTTCTGAGAGATTTACAGCAAGGCAAATACCTCTCATTCCTCAGGCTTCCTGGACCATGTGGTGACTGCCTTCAGCCAGGCACTGAAAGGCACCCTTGCCCCAGAGGGTGCCTTCTCCCTGGTGTGGTCCCAGGTCAAGGCCAATCAATTTTGCTTTGAGGGAAGGAATGTGAAGCACGTATCTCCAAGAAGGTCCAGATGTTATGTTGCTCTTTCATGACTGCTTTTGCTAAATGACATATGGTGGAGTCCTGAAGAGTCAGGCCAAGCATTGTCAGGAAAGCCCATCACTGATGGCCAGGCCCCCTGTAGGACAAGGGAAATGTAGATGAAATAATAGAAGAATGACATGTCACAGTACCTGGGGACTAGAAGGCGGTTTTCAAGCCAGAGAACCTAATACTCCACATGGCTCAACCTCTTCATGTTTATAGATGTGGGAATAACTTCCCAGAAGTGAAGTACAAGGTCAGCTCTAGAATAGACCTAGAATAGTCAGAGATGTTCTTACGTGGCCCAGAAAGTTATTCTCCTCTGGGTCTATACCTGTAGATCCTTGTTTAGCTCATCAAGTCTTGGATCTGAACACACTATACCATTTAGGCCGCAGGACATCCACCACACTCAAACACTTTCAGAGGCATTGATGTATTTTAAATATTTACATGCACCCTGTTTGCCACCCCAATGTCACATGTTAAAATCTTAAATTCCAAGGTGATAGTATTAGAAAGTGGATGGGCCTTTGGGAGAAAATTAGGGGGGAGAGGCTTTGTGAACAGAATTAGAGCCTGTGCCCATTTTTGCAACTGTAAAATTTATTACAGACTGGATTGTCTATAAGTAACAGAAATTTATTCCTCCCAATTCTGGAAGCTAGAAAGTCCACAGTCAGGCTAGTGTGGAGTGTGGTGAGAATTGATTTCTGCTTCTAAGATGGTCCCTTCTTACTGGGTGGGATCCTCTTGAAAGGATGGCTACTACATCATCATATGGTAGAAGGTCTGAAAGTGGGCCACGTGCATAAGGAAGCTTCTTTCCTGAGGGTCAGAATCTCCTTTTCAAGGGAGGAGCCCTGCTGACCCAGTGACTTCCCAAAGGCTGTAACTGGTAATATCACCGCATTGGAGGCCAAGTTCAAACATGAGTGAAACACAAACACTTAAACCACGGCAGTGCTCTTATTTTAGAAGACCCCAGAAAGCTCCTTCCTTGCTCCTCCCCTGGGAAGGGAAATGGCAAGAAGCCATCATGTTTGAGGAAACAGGTTCTTACCAGGTGCTGAATCCGCTTACACCTTGAACTTAGGCTTCCCAGCTTCCAGAGCTTTGAGAGACAAGTTGTTACTGTCTATAAGTCCCCTAGTTTATGGCACTTCGTTCTAACTAAGCTAGAACAGACTAAAGTGGAGATTCCATCAAAGAAAGGTGCTGAATTTCCAAACAGAGCAGGGGGCCATACCCCCAATGGGAAAAAGAAGAGCCCCTGTCTGCAAGCAACCAAGGGGAAGTCCGTTGTCTAGCGACAGTTCTCTGTGGGCAACTACCCCACTGGATGATCAGATTCTCTCTTGAGAATTCAAATCAACAATGAGGGACAGTGTTATATAAATTGTTCAGAAACAATTTAATGCTTTTCAAAACAGAGATTTCACTATACAGCCTAGGCTGGTCTACAACTCATAGATTCCCTCTGCCTTTGCTTCCCAAGTACTGGTATTAAAGATGTGCGCCAATACACAGGATCAAGCCCAAAAGTCTGAATCATCAAGAAAGGAGAAAAATCTTCAGCTGTTAATTAAGTAACCTTTCTGTTCCTTAATTTTTGTTTCTGTTGTGTCCACCCTTTCCTGTTATGGAGAGATAGAGACAAACAGACAGATAGACAGACAGACAGACAAAAATAGAGAAGCAGCCCCAACCCCCTCCTTTCCAGCATAAATAATTGGAGCAATTCTTGTATCATTTACTGTTTAATTTCCTGCCCATTACTGCAGGGGTCACCTGACTCCTCACCCCTCTGCTTAACTATGATAGAAAACTCCATTTATTCTAGGCACAAAGATGGTTAACTCTTATTCCTCAGTCTTAGGTACCTATACCTTAGCAGGAAGTGGAGGGGGAGAAACACTATTACTACTCAGTAATGGTTATGATGAAGAGAGCAACAGGCAGTGTTGGAGCAGAAAACACATGAATGTATAGCCCATCTGGGGAACTGGATATGAGAGCAGGGAGGAGCATGGAGAAAGAGTTGCCCGAATGATAGGATTTCAGCAAAGGAAGAGCAGGGCCAGGCATGCCAGCTTCCATCAAGGGCACCGAGCCAAGGATTGGTATGAGTATGTGGGAAAACTGCAGTTTGACAGTCATAGGACTGTTAAGTCAGCAGGGCATAGCAAGAAGGAGGCTGAAGCTTATCAACAAAGATAAGAAACTCGGGTTTCACAGTCTGGCGGAGTCTCACCCTCAAGTCAAGGCCAGAAACTCTGTCCCAAAACAAGCTTCATTGAGCCTGTAGACTAGACTTTTCCAGAATTCTGAATTTGAATGTCATTAGTCAGTCAAGCTTCAGTTCATCAAGGTCCCTACCACACCTCCTTGCCCATGTTCTCTCATGGAATGGCTTTCTGTCTGCCCCTGCTGGGTGTGGTCCTTACTCTCAGAAGGGTTGTTAGTTTTCTATGGGTAAGGGAGAAGGGCATGATTGGACCCCTGATTTACATAGGTTATCTCTGGAGATATGGGGGGGGGGGGCTTTGGAAGGATGCTCTCGAGGCAGAGACATCCCTGAGAAGGACTGCAAAAGACCAGCCAAAAGATGTCAAACACCTATAGCTATGCCCCTGAAGGGCATAGTACATGTAGTGGAGTGGCATGCATCATCTCTTCTTGTTATTCCAACAACTGTAAAGGTTTTATTACCATTCCCTCCATCTCTCCTTAAAGGCACAAAGGGGCTCAATTATCTCTACAAAGCATTGACCTGAAATTCAGACTCCAAGTTACACGACAGTAAATTTCACCCAACTGCAATCCCTTGTGTGAAATTTTTGTGGAGTCTGCCATAGCCCAGGAGCCAAAACTGTGGCATGATGGAGAAGGATGACTGAGTTGAAGTTTAGTATGGACTTTGGGACCCACATGCCTGAGAAAACAGAACCAGGGAAAAACCACAGAAGAGGACACACTGATTCCATGTACTTGGAGCGGGTGGATTTCATGGAGTATCTGAGGCTATTTGGACTGCAATAATGTATACTATAGACTAGGTAGCTCATTAAAAAAAATGCTTATTCTTCACAGATCTGGAGAAGTCTTTGGCAAGATTCAGTATCGCATGAGGACATGCTACCCCTGTGTCCACATGGTAAAAAGGACTGATTATTCCTCCAGGGTTTCTTTAATAATGGCACTTACCCTGTTCAGGAAGCCTCTACCCTGACCTAGTCACTTCCTAAAGCCCCACCTTCTGATATCATAACACAGGGAATAAAATTTCAACATACGAATTGGGGGTGGGGCACATCCATACCACAGGACTTGTCAAAACTTCTCTACATTTTCCCCTCAGAAAATAAGAGGAAAATAATCCAAGCTTTTTTACATAATAAAACACAAACACCAAAGCAAGTTTAGGTGTCATAATTGGTTTACATAATCACTGGTTTTGAATAGGGTCAGAGGATCCTTCCTGGAAGGGCCCTAGAAACCTAGACTAGGAGCCTCCATCTCCTTCTCTCCCCCAATTCTGAGGAAAATTTAGAAACAACCCCATGCTCTGAGCAGCACCCCCAGAAACTGAAGTGCTCTCTCTAAGACAGAACTTTTCAAAGTACAATTCCCAGCAGATAGCATGGACATTGTTAGAAACAAACAAGAAATAATCTCAGTGACGTGCAAAGGAACACATAGCAAAGAAAAAGTAGCTCAGGAGGTCATTCTTTCTGTAAAAGGCTAACAAGCACACTGGCCAACATGGCTCCCATCCTTTATCCCTGACATCAGTGACAGCATCTCACCCCATCAGCAGGAGCTAGACTACACAATCTAATGTAGTTGGCTAATTTTTGCAAAGGGAAATGTGAAGGTTCCGGAAATATGAGTCCTTGTTGACCCAACTGCCTTTAATTTCTAAAACAAAAAGGCAGGGAAGGTTCTTACAACACATCAGTTGGGTACTTGCAATACTGGATTCTCGGGCCCCTCCTTAGACCACTGGAATTGGAAAGTCAGAGGTCTGGGTCCAGTGATCAGCTTCCACAAGCCTGCTATGGGATTCTGACACCATTGCTCTAAAAAGCAGTAGAACACCAATCGTGTTCTATTGAATCTGTCAGTGAATCTCTGCTGAGTTCTGGATTTCATCCAAGTGAGAAATGCTCCATCAAGTCATCCAGAGACCCAGATGTTATTGGTCAGAGTGGGCATGAGCAGGCAGCCTGTTGGGAGGTTAAGATTCAAGTTTCACGTTAGCTTTTGAAATGTTTATTTCTTGCTCTGATCTCAGCTGTGATGATGGCCCCTTTGGGAAGCCTCTCCTGACCTTCCTGGACTTGTGTCACATGTTGCTGCTCATCATCCCAGTGCTTGTCACCCTTGGTCACATACTCCTCACTCTGAGCCAGATGGATAGAGATGTTGGCTTTCTTGTTTGTCCTTGAGTTTCCAGAATCTAGTAGTAAGACATTCAATAATTTATGTACTTGATTGAACACTTAGCTCACCTTTGCTAGGAAAGTCCCATTATAGTAGCCTTGGCCTGAGTTGATGCTCCTCTGCTTGCCCTGTGCCTTGTTCTATCCCCTCAGTCCAGCTGTAGCTGCTAGGTCATTATAGATGCTGGGACACTGTCTCCTGAACACCCAGTCTATACTGGATGCTAAGTTGGTCTCCAGCATCCCACCACATTATAGCCAACACTGCATTCACTGATATTTCACAGTCTGCTATTCCGTGATCCTACCCCCAGAATTTAAGATCTACCATGAGGGGGTGGTCCACCATGCTCTATTGTATTCTTGTAGCTAGAGTTTTCCTGCCTGGCCCACAGTCAGGACAAAATCTCTGTCACCCGCCAGTCCCACAGCCGCTCAGACCCAACCAAGTAAACACAGAGACTTATATTGCTTACAAACTGTATGGCCGTGGCAGGCTTCTTGCTAACTGTTCTTATATCTTAAATTAATCCATTTCTATAAATCTATACCTTGCCACATGGCTTGTGGCTTACCGGCATCTTCACATGCTGCTTGTCATGGCAGCAGCTGGCAGTCTCTCTCTGCCTTCCTGTTCTCTCAATTCTCCTCTCTGTTAGTCCCGCCTATACTTCCTGCCTGGCTACTGGCCAATCAGTGTTTTATTTATTGACCAATCAGAGCAACACATTTGACATACAGACCATCCCACAGCATAACAAGAGGACTCAGTGAATGACTTTTCACTGACTTACTTATTCAACATTCAAACATCAGCTATGTAAGGTCATTAGATAGATGAAGAAAAATCAACCCAAAAGAGTATTGACTTGAGTGAGTTATACAGCTAGTGGGAAGCTGGGCTTCAGCCGGGATCTATGGCATCTGACTTTCACAGATGACTTTATACCTCTGTTGCCTCTTTGTTGAACTAACGTTTGGTATTTTTTCCTGTAAGTAATTGGAGCCATTGACTATCTGATGCTTCAGGGAAGTGGCAAGATGTTTTCTATTTCACTGTAGGTAAGTGCCTCCTCCCGCTTGCCACATTGACTTATCTGATTTCAAAGGCATCTGTTTTTCCAGATGAGGGTCACAAAGTCACCGCTGCACCCCATAAATCCTTCCTTGGCATTTCCTCACAGCTGTGCCAGTTGACAGCTCTGAATCACCATCACAGTGGAGATGCCAGGAGAGCTGGTGCTGTCACAGCATGTCACATGTATAGCCAGTGATGGCTGATGGCTGCATGAATGCACCCGAACCACAGGGAGGCCTGACCACCCTGCCTGGCTAATCAGAAAGGATACTGTGGTGACAAAGGAATGTTGCTTCCATTGACTTATGCCTATGGACTAAACATGACTCCACACCAACTTTTGCTCAATCAATCCAGGGCATCATAAACTTGAGAGAAAAGTAATTTCTTGGCTGTAATTTTGAGCCAAAGGAAAACTCAATGTTCACTGAAACATTTTAATAATGGCAATAAATAAACAAATAAATAAGTAGAGAATTGACTGAGCCACCAGCTGGCATCTCTCATAAGAAGGGATATTATATTAAGACAAAAGGAGACAAAATGGAGTTTCTATAATGAATTAGTTTGAAAATTAGGTTATAAAATATAAGTACCCCATGAGCCTGTTTTCTTTTAGAAAAGAATCTTTGACAAGATAGATGAATGGATGGGTGTGTGGAAGGGTCACAGAAAGGCATGTATAAGAGATAGAAAGATACAAGAGAACAAAAGAGTTATGCTAATATACTAACAGTATCCATCTTTGGATGGAATGTTTTGTTTTAAAAGTCTTTTGCCTTTATTTTCTTCTTATTTAATAATAAATGTGTTGCTTTTGTTAACACATAGTTCTTAATATCATTCAACTTAATATTCAGACCAGTAGCTCATCTTTTACCCATGACTCTTTTTCATATCTTTATTCATCCAAAATGGATGTTCTTAAAAAACATTCAGTCATCTATCCACCCTCCTACCTACCATTCACACATCCATCCACCCACCCTCCCACCTACCCATTCACACATCCATCTATGCATCCACCCTCCCAGTCACCCACTCATCCATCCATCTATCCACCCTCCTACCCACTGATTCACCCATATATCCATCCGTCCTTCAACCCACCCACTCACATGTCCATCCATCTGTCTAGCCTTCATCCTTTCACTCATCTACACATTATTATATCCATTTAGGAGGCAGAATCTGTATGGACTTCAGATGGTGCTTAAGCAAGGCCCTGTGATCTTTTATATCCATGCCACGTTCAGTCATGGCGAGCGGTAGTTATTTTATTGTTGTTGAGACTTTCCTAGTTCTTTGAGCCCTTGACTTTATGCTCCACCATGCTTCCCTTTGTTCTTTTTAATTCCTATTTGTGCTTCAGACCTTCTTCTGCACAGCTCACCTTTTTCTCTTGCTCCTTGCCTCCTTCCTCATACATCATGGCATACGTTGTGACGGACGTGATTTGAAACTTTCCAATGTGTATCAGTGTATCTCTTGATTGCATTGGGTACTAACTGATACAAGGACTATATCTTCCAGTTCTGAAGAACTTACTAATTGAAAGCTAGTCTGTTTCTCTCACAGATATGCTGTTCCTTAGCCCAAAGGGAGAGCTGGCTAACAACCTTGTTGCCATTCATTGATCAATAGGCAGTCACTAAGCATTTACTATATGGCAAAATGAGAGATTAATAAAATGGTTTCTCCCTCTAGGGCAGTGGTTTTCAGCCTTCCTAATGCTGTGACCCTTTAATACAATTTCTTATGTTGTGGTGACCCCAACTATAATATTATTTCATTGCTACTTCATTTTGCTACTATTGTGAATCATAATGTAAATATCTGTTATACATGATATCTGATATGCAACCCCTGAAGAGGTCAAGACACCCATAGGTTGAGAACCACTGCTTTAGGGGATTTAAAGTTTGTAGGGATAGAGACACATGTAAAGGAAATATAAAGTAGCTGTGAAAACAAACTAATGTCCTATCATAGCCTAGACAGTGGGCTCTTCCCAACCACACAGGGAGCTCACTGAAGTCCAGCTTCCTACCCAGTTCACATCATCTGGAACATAGTGTTTACTCAGTAGATGTCTGTTAGTTACAGCTATCCTAGTAGCTGTGTTGATGGAACCCTTAGAGCTGGCAGTAATTTTAACATGGACTTAATAAGAATTTGCTCATTCTCACAACACTATAAAACAGAGCTTATTCCAATCTTATAAGTGGAAAAATTGAGTCTAGGAGACTGAATGGCTTGGCTAGGATCACTTAGCCAGAAGCACTTAAACTGAGGCAGCTAGACTATAGGAGGCTATACTTTTCTCTTGAATTAACCCACCAGTAATGATAGTCTGCCCACTGCATGCCAGAAACAATTCCCAACTAGAGGAGTTCACTTGGAAGAAGTGATAAGCTGAATATCAGATGACTCTATACTTACTGAAACTCTGAAACAGATGGGTGTCCAAAGTACAGATTATCCCAGAGGCATGGACAGTCATGGGTAAGGGTGGAGAAGCAAGATAACCAAGGGCTCACAGGCATGGAAGGGCAAGTGCAAGGGCATGGATGTAAGCTGGAGTAAGTCTAGACCAGCTGCTGGAGTCAAGCTTCCTGTCTTCATCGTGCTTCTCAAAGACGAAGCTACATCTGAAGCATCTCCATCTTCACAACCCCAAACAGCACCTGGAACTGGGCCCTTGGTGAAAGTGTGAATAATCAGTAACATTGGCTTCTGTGTTTCCAAGAAAGAGAGAAAATTAGATTTCTAGAAGACACTGGAAGGCTGAGTAGGAAGATGACTCCAACTTACAAGGAGCAGCCAAAGATGACCAAAAGGAAATGAATTAGTGTTTTTACCAAGACATTTTGGCCTCAGGCCCCATCTCAAACCTGTTCTCCTATTAACAGAATGCAAAAGTCCCCACTTCTGACTAAGGTGCTGTGGAGTTGCTAGGATATGAATATATTTACCCACAACCACAGACATTTGGATCAAGAACAGCCCACTCAGTCCTCACATGGGGCTGGATCATGGGGATGCAATCAACATGAGGTCCTCTGGGGACTTGGAAATCAGCCAGGGATAGATAATTGCCTCGGGGGTGCCACAGCTGAAGTTCTCCCCATATTTTGCTGTAATAAGCTTTTTTGTTGTGGTGGTGAAGTTGATTTGCTTTGGCCCCTTTGGGGCTTTCAAATTCAGTTGTGATTTGCACCAACTTTTTTGAACTTAAGAAAACAGGAGGGAAAGAAAAGAGTCAGATTTTCCTACTCCACCATCTCTGAGTTCCCAGTCTGGATATGCTTAGGGTCTAGATGCCCTGGGGAGAAAAGTAGAACGTGGTGGGTGGGAAGCACTTTGGCTGAGAATGACAGCTAGAACAGGTTGAAATCCTGGCCCGAGTGCCATGCACCAGAAGATGGTTGCTTCTGCAATGGTCCAGACAGATGGGGACTACCTTTTATCAAACTGCAGGACACAGGACTGGCTCGCCCCCTACATCAAGCCCAGACACTTAGCTTCCAAATGCCTCAAATGAAGAGGGCTTGTAATCCCAGCTGCTTGGGAAGCTAAAGCAGGAAGATCACAAATGCAATCTGTCTTTAAAAAACAAATTTAATTAAAACTTGATGCCAGTCCGCAGCTCTATCACGAGAGAGCCCAATGGCCTCAACTCTCAGATGTTTAGATCTTGTCTTGATTATTAAGCTCTCAAAACCAAGGTTCTCTGTCAGAGTCTGTCTAATAAAGAGCTGTACCCTTGTCTTGACATCACCCAGTAGTTTTTCAGGCCTCCTTTTGCATGACTGAAGGGTGGATAGTGAATCACACAGTTGCTTCACCTCAAATTTCCATAGAGATTGCAGTAAAATAAGCTCCTCTTTGGCTGAATTACTTCAGTGGACAAGCTATCTTCTATTTAATGACTGGCAGCAAGGGTGACTCAGTCTTCACATTTCTGAAACTCTATTTGAGGCCACTGATTACCCCCACCTCCACCCCCAAATAATCACCCTAGCCCACAACCTTTACAATAGCTGGAGATTTAGAAATTTGTTGTTTTTCTTCCTGGTGAGTTTGGCGGCATGTGAGGCAACGCACACAATTCCGATAGTTTCACACTGGCAAGTCCTACAGCTCAAAATGTATATCCCATGGTTCACTGCTTCCATCTTTTCTCCGATTCTCATGGAATTCTGGCAAGCCCTTTATTGGAGTGCTCAGGTGTCAATCATAAGGCTCTATTCATTTGCATTTATTGCTCTTTCCTAAAGCTTTCTGGGTCAAACAGAAGCCTACAAGATCATCTCTAAAGGAATACTACAATCAGACTATGGCTGTCATTGGCTTTGACCATGACATTGCACAGAATTCAGCAGACAATCTGTTGCTAGAAGTCTGGAGGCCTTATCAGCCACAGTTCATGTCTTCCTGCAACTTCAATTGGAGCACTTAAAGTTACTTTATTTTGGAGCCTAGAGAGATGGTTCAGTGGTTGAGATCACTAGTTGCTCTTCTAGAGGACCTGGGTTCAATTCCCAATGCCCAAATAGTGGCTCACAACCATCTATAACTTGACTTCCAGGGGACCCAATGCCCTCTTATGGCCTCTGCAAGCACTAGGTATAAACATATTGCACAGACATACACACAGACAAAACACCTATAAATATAAAAAATAAAATAAAAGCAGTAGTAGTAATAGTAATAAATTAAATAGCTTAAATATTTAAATAGTAAACAAATTAAGTAGTAAATTAAAAAATAATTTAATAAATTAAATTAAATATTTTTATTTTCTAAACCCTTTCTAATTGTTTTGTATTTTATTTTAATTTTAACATATTGTGAAATAAAATATCGTGAATAAAAGCCATGGCTTTTAAAAACCACCACTGTTGATCCTGCTAACTTCTGGCCCCATCAGTGCTGAAAGTGAGCCTTTTTTTTAATTTTACTGTTTGTTGACTTTAAGACACAAATCCTGACCACAAAACAGCCACAGAGAAAGGGCAAGAGGAAGGCATTTTCTACATCTCACCTCTCCCAGAGGGAATTAGAAAAATAATATACTTAAGTGTGTGTGGCTAGCTTTGCTGTGCTGTAGAAGTATCTATTAATAAAATAAGTCTAAATGGCATGGCGGGGCCACGTGACAAAATGAAAATCTTCCATATTCTATCATCTGCTACTTTTGCAGCCTTGCTTTTGCACATGAGCCCTCAGCTTTGGACCAGCTGGTTTCTTCTGTGTTACCTTCTCTGTCTCTGACTTCTTCAACCCTCATCCTTACCATCCAAACTCTAGTACCATCTCCTTCACACATATTCTCTCATTTGGTCTCTTATTCATTCATTCTTTCCTTAATACCCGTATCCATCTAACCGTACCCCTGTCCATATCCAATATCTGTGTCCATGTTGTCCCCAAGTATCATTTGTTTCTGTAATCTGGAGTGCAGGCCCTAGCCCCTCTCTCTTATTCTGGGCATTTCAGTAGCCAAAGACAGTATGAGACAGTCAAACCCTTGGGAAATAAGGCTGTACTTACAGCATCAGCTGCAGTCCTGGTTGTTTGGCCTCCATTGTCGGCAGGTTGCTCCTACAATTGGCACAAAGCTGGTGGCCGATGTGAACCTGTCTTGTGCTGTATCTCTAGCAGTGTCGTGGGCTTGGTCCATGCCTTATGATCTACACACTGAAGCAGAACAAAAGAGGACACATGGAGTCAGGAGCAGGGAATGCTTCTGCCCCACAAGGTACAGAGGCTGACAACTGTCATTTTTTTGGTGGAAGAAGCATTTGAAGCTCAAGGACTATTCTTTAAAAAAAGATTTAAAAAAAAAACACATTTTTTTTTTTACACAATGTGTTTGGAGTATGCTTTTTCCTCCCTCCCCCAACTCTTCCCATATCCTCCACACCAACCCAACTCCACACTCTCTCTTTCTTTAAAAAGCAAATAAAAACAAAAAAGAAACACCCCTTCCTAATGGAAATCAAAAGATATAAACAAAAAATCAATAAGACAAAAAAAAAGCCCAAACAAAACAATATGAGAAAAAACGTCTTCAAGAATACCATGAACTTCATTTTGTATTGCCCATCTAGTGCTTGCCATGGGGCCTCCCCATGTGTGCTTAATATTCCCAGTGAAGCGCCATTGGAGAAAACCAACTTCCTTGGTCAGTGGGTACCAGTGGTAGAGAGCTTCTTGGTGAGGGGAGGGAGCTCATATCCACTTCCCCCTCCTACTGCTAGGATCCTGTCTAGCAGCCTCAATACTTTAAGAAGTTAGCAATCTGGTTCCAACAGAAACAGAAGGAAGATTATTCACACTAAGTTACC
>CABHPR010144488.1:0-18218 GCA_902168415.1 Peromyscus melanophrys | reverse complement strand
TGGGTGGATGGATAGATGGATGGGTGGGTGGGTGGATGGATGGATGGATGAATGGGTGGATGGATGGATGGATGGGTGGATGGGTGGGTGGATGGATGGATGTGGATTCAATACGAGGAGACTGCCAAACAGACAGCAAGGAATACTTACTCTACGACCTTTCTCCTCCACCTCTTGTTGTCGCTGGGGTGGTGACGGTAAGTGCCGTAGTCGAACAATGAGTCCATGGGTGCTTTCTTGGGCCCGGGCACTACTGAGGACTCGTACAGGGTGGACTCCAACAGGTCAATGGGGTTGGGAACCCCCTTGCGGAAAGCGCCCTGGAACTTCATACGCAGGTTCGGACGCCCATCACCTGGGCCAGCAGGGCGGCTCGCATCAGCCGGTGAGAGCGGAGAGGAGCCTTCCTCCCCCTCAAACAGATTGGCCAGGGAAGAGAGGGGGAAGGCCTCCCCGCCAGAGGTGCCACTCTCATCTCCGGGGGGCTCAGCCACCTCCCCAGGCGCTGTGTGGGGGCCGTCACCAGGATCCGCCATACTGGCCCCAGGATCTGTGTGTGCTGTTGAGCCTGCTGGGGAATACAGGGGGTCAGGCAGAGCTGGGCCAGCAGTGGCGGCTCCAGGAAGCCCCCTCCCACGTGGGCAAACAGCGCTGCTGCCAGCTGCTTCAAAGCCACCGTTGTGATGACAGGGGCCGCGGTGGCCACTCCCAGATGTGGTCGGCGGCCAGCCCCAGGCAGGAGCCAGAACAGGGGCCTCTTTGAGGAACCTGGAGACATGGAATCGGCCTCCAGCGCAGCTGCCCGGGGCACTTGCTGGGTAGGAAGGGCTAGGAGTCACCCCAAAGCCGGGATACTGACCCCTCTGACCCGGTTTCATAGCCAGGCTCCACATGGCCGCTGTGCGACACTAAATCAGTCAGTATCTCAGGCTCCACAGGGAAGCCATCGGAGGAGATGGAGGAGACGTGGGACAGTGTCCTGCATGCCTAGGAGCGCCACCTTGACCAGTAGGTGCTCTGAGGAGCCATGTGAACTCACTGCACAAGGCAGTGGTCCCCACAGCCCCTCCAGCGCCATCATGACCCCTCTTACGGGTCTGTAATGGAGGCTCCCAGATCTAAATTGATGTCGGGGCTAAGTAATGCCCCTCCCCTCAGCCTGACTGGCTCCCGCCTATTTGTGTACCCAGCTATCCCCTCCTTTGGAAGCCCCACCCCATCCCTTAGGCTCTCTCTCTCTTTCCTAGGCTATCCGGCCAGGCCATGATACCCAGGCAGGGAACACGTCTGTCCTAAATCTCCATAGGATGGAAGAGCAGAGACGAAGGTGTCCTTTGTGCCCATTTCTCAGACGAGGAAACTGACGCTCCCAGGGCGGGCAGACACACGGCTTGTGAAGACAAGATTTTCTGGTTCTCAGGCCCAATGTGTGCTCACTCACAGCTGGCACGGCAGGGCCCTCTACAGCTAGGCCCTGGGCATCCTGGAATCCTTCTCCTTGCCAGTTGGGTAAAGGAGTTTGTGTGTGTGTGTGTGTGTGTCCTCCTCAGGCCTCACATGAAGAAAAGCAACAAACGGGTGCCCTTCATGTTTGTTTTGCCAACTGCCAGGAGAGGCTTGCCCAGGTGGGAACGTGGCAAGAGGCCTCCCTTGTGGGCAAAGCTGGGCACGTAGAGGGGAGGAATGCCTGGCAGGGGCTGGCTTCTCTCTTGACGGCAGCGAGAAGAGAGAAGCTGGACTTTGGAGTCACTCGGGCTTCGATTCTAATCCCAGTGTGCTCACGGGCAAGTCGCTGGAAGGCCAGAGCCTCTGTGTTCCCCTCTGGGTAATGGGCACAATGGAAGCTTCTTCAGACCTACGGCAGGAGGAATGAGGCCGAGTCTAGTTGGATTTCTCTCTCTGGGCCTTGGCTTTCTCACCTGTAAAACTGGGGTGTAAAACACCTCCTCCTGGGGTCTCCCAGGTATGTGAAGCATCACTCAGAGCTAGGCCTCTGAGGCGCCAGCTCCTGTCCGCCTGCCTACTTTAGTCTCTGCTCTGCAGGAGCAGTGTGTGGGTGAGGACACAGTGGGGGAGGGGTGTTAAGGGGCCAGCTGCTTAAAGTGTCCTCCCAGGCAGAGTGTGCCTACCTCACCTGGGACCCCAAAGTTGGGGGGGAGAAGCCAAGATTGAAACCTGTAAGAGTGAGTGGCAAGGCTCTGGCTTCCTCAGCCCCTTAGTTTACCAGGCATGGCCCGAAGAGCAGAGCCAAGCTGAGCCCCAATAACAGGGCCGGAGAGCTGCTCGGCCACCCAGGGAGTCAGGGCTTATCATCCTCCAATGCCCCTGAGCCTCACAGTCTCCACCTGTGGAAGGGAGGTGCCCACAGCATCCTCCACCGTCAGGGCTGTTGTGACGGAGAGTAGGTCATATGTCTCCAGGGCACCAACCACACTGACCATGCTACTTCTTGTCCCTCATGACTATTGTCACAATGTAACACGCGTCTGACTGTATCTCCACACACACACACACACACATACACACACCCCCATTGTATACTGGCCCATAGGAAAGTTGGCCACGCCCCTCCAGCTTCTCCCTCACTCAAATCCCCAGGACCCTGATGAACAAAATTGCTTCCATTTTACAGCTGAGGAAAATATGGCCACCCAGGGAGCCAACACCTTTGAAAGGGGTCCCTGAAAAGATCCTTCTCCCCTCAGTCACCCAGGATGCCTTTACATACATACATACACACACACACACACACACACAAAGGCCTTCCTTCCCCTCATGCTGCTGGGTTCTTTCTCTGTGGCCAGGAAGAGTTCACTCCCTGTTCTAATTTGCCCTGAAGGCTGTTATTACACATTCCAAGCCTGTGCCAGCCAAGCAGGGAGGGCCCAGCAGCAGAGAGGCGGGGGTGGGGCAGCATCTCCTCTCTCCCATGTTCTGTTTCTCTATGTTCACGAGCACGTGCCCATGTTGGGAGCAAGCACAGGCCTTTCGTCCCTTCATGCCAGCATGGTTTGCTGGTACCCCTAAGGGAAGGGGTCTCCACCATACACCTGGGACAGGGTGCAGGTAAAGAACAGACATCCTCATACAACATCCTCACTGCTGTGTATTTTAGTCCCAAGTGTCCTTACTATGTTTATTTTTTTAATCTATATATCAGTCAGACATGGTGTTGCATGCCTATAATCCCAGTATTTGGGAGGTGGAGTGTGTGTGGGGGGGTGTCAAGAGTTCAAGGTCATCCTGTTATACAATGAATTTAAGGACAAACCCCGTCTCAGAAAAATGTAAGAGAAACAAAATCTATACATCAAAGCCAGGTATGGGGATGCATACCTTGCAATCCCAAAACTAAGGGGAAAGAGGCCAGAAGAGCTCAAACTCAAGGCCAGCCTGGGCTACACAGTGATACCCATCCCCTGATCTACGTGGCAAACTAGCGTCCACATAGATGGCAGCTTCAAGGGAATGGATTCAAGGAGGGTACAAATCTCAGGGTCCAGTCACAGGATCATAAGCCTGCCCACTCATGCACTCTACAAAACCCTCCTGAGCACCTACTGTGCACCTCTGAGCACCTACTGTGCGCCAGGCCTATGTCTGACCAGGGATACCAATGGAAGCAGATATGGTAGCAATCCCTCCTTGGGGGACAGCACACTAGACAGACCAGCAGAGTTGGCAGTGTTGTTGAAGGCTGTGTAGTCCATCGGTGCTCAAGAGTGGCCCAGGGAAGCAGTGTGGGATCCCAGAGGGACCCGGGTTCCAGTCAAGGTCCCGTTACCTTCCTTCCTGTGCACAGAGGCCCAGACATCGGGAACATGGCCCCTGGGCCAGTGGGGGCGTGGAGAGAGTATGCAAGCTGACATCATACTGTAGTAGACGATTTTCAGGTGTGTTACTTTTAGGTTGCATTTGTTTAACTCTGTGAAGCTGTGTTACTGTGCCTGTCTAAAACACCTGATGGTCTAAACAAAGAACTGAACGGCCAATAGCAAGGCAGGAGAAAGGATAGGCGGGGCTGGCAGGCAGAGAGAATATATAGAAGGAGAAATCTGGGAAGAGGGAGGTAAAATCTAGCAGCCAGAGAAGAAGGACTCCAGGGGTCAGCCACCCAGCTACACAGCAAGCCACGGAGTAAGAGTAAGATTTACAGAAGTTAGATAACGGGAAAAGCCCAGAGACAAAAGGTAGATGGGATAATTTAAGATAAGGAAAGCTGGCTAGAAACTAAGAAAAGCTAAGGCCAGGCAGTCATAAGTAATAACAAGCCTCCATGTGTGATTTATTTGGGAGGTGGGTGAATAGAATAGAAAGAATAGAAAACAAACATCATCATACTTTCTGAGGATCTGATTCCAGGCCCTACCTAACTGCAAAGTTTGCTGACTTTTGGGAGCCTTGGTTTCTGCGCTTGCTCAAGGGCAGAGGTTACCAAGTGAGCCAGGCCCCTGACCCAGGAAGCCTCACTAAACAGCAGGCTGCACCAAGGATGGCCAGGACTGAGATCCCAGGATGCAGTGCCACCAGAGGGCTCTAGCGCCATTGTCGGCTCTGCTCGCACAGGGTGTGGAAGGGGGGCCCAGCTTCATCACTCCAGGGCTTTGCCCGGCCTCGTGGAAACCTTGGCACAAGTCTACCAGATGCCGACCTGATTATGTGAGCCAGGAAAGCAGCTTACGTCTTGGGGCAGGTTTGGGCGTGCAGGGCGTCTCTACTCCTGGGGACGGTGGCAGGGGGCTGGTTTCTCCTACGTCTTTCCTTTTGGATCAACACATTCCAAACAAACAATTGTTAGATGTCGCCCGTATGCACTGCTCTCAGGTAGACAAAACGGGATGAAGGTAGCGCACGCCTGTAATCCCAGCACTCGGGAGGCAGAGGTAGGCGGATCTGTGAGTTTGAGGCCAGCCTGGGCTACAGAGTGAGTTCCAGGAAAGCCAGAGCTGTTGCACAGAGAAACCCTGTCTTGAAAAACCAAAAGGAATGAAAGACAGGATACCCTAGTGTGGTGGAAAGGCTGGTGCCCTTTGCCTCAGCCATTTGCTGTGTCCACCACGCCTTCTGCCACTGGCTGGCTCCTGCTCACTCTGAGCTCAGCATTTCCTGTTTATTTATTCTCCCTCCAATGCTGGGGCAGGAACCCAAGGCCTTGAGCATGCTAGGCAGTGCTCATCCTGAGCACCTCCAGCCCCTCAAGTCTCCTCTTTAAAAAAACACAGGGTGGTGGTACACGCCTTCAATCCCAGCACTCAGGAGGCAGAGGCAGGTGGATCTCTATGAGTTCCAGGACAGCCTGGTCTACAGAGCGAGTTCCAGTTCTGTTTAGTAAGACCCTGTCTCAAAATCGAGGTGCAGGGAGGGGGGCTGCTCTTCCAAGGGCTCCAGGTTCAATTCCCAGCACCCACATGGCAGCTCACAACTGTCTGTGATTTCAGTCACAGAGGACTGGATGCCCTCTTCTGGCCTCTGCGGGCACCTGGCACACATGTGGTGCACAGACATACGGGCAGGTAAAATACCCATAAACATTAAAATAAATGAAAGGGGTTTTTCCTTGTTGTTTGGTTTTCTGAGACAGGGTTTCTCAGCTGTGTAGACCAGGCTGGCTTTGAACTCACAGAGCTCTGCCTGCAGGTGGCCCAGGTGTGACAGGTGACATCCTGTGTAACACTCTCATCACATTTCACATCAGCATTTATCATCTTTTTGTTTATCTCCTCTTTCCCTTCCAGAACCTAGCCCTTGAGGAAGACGGTCATCTGGGGCCACCATTCCTCTAGGATTTAACACCATGTGGGACCATGGTGGGACATCAGCCGGTACTTCTGTTCCAGACCACCAGGGTCCCCTGAGGTTCCTGCAGGTGCTGGTCAGGCAGCAGCATCCTGGGGGGCTGGTGGCTAGATGAGCAGGGTGTTTGGACCAGAGCTCCTACCTAGAATGGGATAAAAGGGTGGAATTTGGAAAGTGCAGGGCAAGGAGCAGAGGCGAGTGAGTGCTGGCCTGGGCTGCACTACAGGGGGCAGACAGACCCTGGACTCTCGGACAAGCCTTGTGTGCTTCTTCCTCTCCATCCTGGGGCTCCTTGGCCGAACTGCGGGAACCCTGATTCCTGTGGGACCTTCAAATAAACCTGACTGTTGTGGAATGTTAGTTGAAGACGTGTTACATTTGTTTATGTTGTGGAACGTTTGTTTAATGATGCAAAGCTGTGTTGTATTCTTTTATGTTGCACTTGTTTGACTCTGTGAAGCTGTGTTACTGTGCCTGTGTAAAACACCTGATTGGTCTAACAAAGAGCTGAACAGCCAATAGCAAGGCAGGGGAGGAATAGGCGGGGCTGGCAGGCAGAGAGAATAAACAGGAGAATAAGAGACGATTGAGGAGAAAAGAGGGGGCCAGCCACCCAGCCAGACACGGAATAAAAAGGAAAGAAAAGATATACAGAAATAGAAAAGAGTAAAAGCCCAGAGGCAAAGGTAGACAGGATAATTTTGTTGTTGTTGTTTGAGACAGGGTTTCTCTGTGTAGCCCTGGCTGTCCTGGAACTAGCTGTGTAGACCAGAGTGGTCTCAAACTCACAGAGATCTGCCTGCTTCTGCCTTCCAAGTGCTGGGATTAAAGGTGTGCACCAACACTGCCCAGCCTAGATGGAATAATTTAAGAAAAGCTGGCTAGAAACAAGCCAAGCTAAGGCCAGGCATTTGTAAGTAAGAAAAATTCTCTGTGTATGATTATTTGGGAGCTGGATGGTGGGTCCCCCAAAGAGCAGAGTAAAAAAAACAATTACACGTGACCATGAATGCCAGCTATCTGGTTCAGTCCGGGGCAGAGGGGCTGGAAGGATTGGACTCTAAGGTTAGGGGTACCAGACAAAGCACCAGCTTGGTGACCCTGCCTTCGAGATGAGGAAGCTAAGGCCAAGAAGTGGTATCATTGCTTCCTGGCTCCGGGAGCGGGAAGCAGAGCAACACACAGGCACAGGAGCTGGATTTTGTTTTGAGACTAGGTCTCGTGCATCTCAAACTGGCCCTGGCCTTGCTGAGTCTCCAAGGGCGGCCTTCAACTTCTGATCCTTCTGTCTGTACACCTCCTGGGTCCTGGCGCCACAGGCGTGTACCACCATATCCCAAGTATGCAGTGTTCGGGATTAAAGCCAGACCTTCACCGGGCCACGCTAGGCAAGCACCCTATCCATTAAGTCACTTCCCCAGCCAGGCCTGGGACTTTAATGGGCTATTTTACAAGGATAAGGAGACTCAGGTAGGTGAAGGGGCTGAGGGAAGAAGCATGTAGGTGGGGATATGGGACTCTGAGATAGTGCCCGGGCCTTCCTGGGTTGTGCCTAAATGGTGCTGACCGTGGGTGGCATCCTCCCCAGAGCCCTGTCACAGGAGTTAGGTGGCACACAGTGAGCGAAGCCCAGCCAGCTGATGCTGGAGAAGGCCAGGCTGGTATGTCAGCCCTTGGTATCGTTATTACTATCGTTAGGACACACGTGTCCAGACAGGGGACTGCGGCAGGTGTGTGTGTGTGAGTGTCAAGGAAGGAGGAGTGGATGGGTCCCTCTGGGAGGTGGACTCTAGCAGCCACCTCAGAGAAGCTGCCACTGGGAGCAACTAACGGGAGCTCAGTCCCTTGGCAGAGTGAGACCCGCTGCCTGCCAGGCTGTGGCTGCCCACAGCTTCCCAAGCCCCTGGCAGGCCGCGGCAGGACACATCACACCAAGAAGGGCCCTCCCTGCCTGTATTTACCTAGGCTGTCTCAACCCCGCCCACTTCCCGGTTGCTGCACAGTGGGCTGTCTGTCCAGAGCAGACAGAGCCCCAGTGTCCTGCCGGGTCCCTCCACCTGGAGGGTGTCCCCCTCGATGCTCACACCATCCAAGCGGGACACGGTCATGGTGACTCACTAGCCCCAAGGAGGGCAAGGCCAACGTGGCCACAGTAGTCACTGAGTTTTTTTTCATAAGGCTTGGAAGGCTGCTTCATGTCACAGAAATACCCCTAGGAACTATCACTAGGATGGGGTGCCTCCAGGAGACCCCAGCTCTGGAGGGCTGGCCTGACTAGGAACCATGTGGCTTGATGGAAAGACATGGTTCAGACACTAAGGCTACATCCTGTGGGACTCCATTTCCTTGTGGGGTGACAGCACACTCTGGAGTTGGTGGTGCCGTTCATTCACCTGGCACTCCTCAAAACCCACTGAGCTGTACATTTTTAAAGGCCCCGTGGGTGTTACATGATTAGACCTAAGTGACCCCATAGTCCCTGCCCTCCCCCAGCCTCCGGTCCCTCTCTGCATTGTGGAGGACTGAACACATGTAAAGCCTCAGCCGCACGGAGCCTGGCACACAGAAATGGGAAGGCTCCGTGCTCTTCCATGGCCTACCAAAGCCAAGCTCCAGCTTGGGGAAAAGGGTGGGGAGGGGCAATCTCAAAACCTGGGGCCTCCTTCTCCCCAGCCAGCTCCTATCCTGGGGGTAGTCCCAGCCACAAAGAACCTTGGAGAGGGTTTTATGCCCTCAAAACATCGCCCAGTCTATTCTGCACCTCTCCCGATGCTGGCAAAGTCACTCCTCCTGTTTGAGCCCTGGTTTTCTCATCTGTAAAATGGGGGTAAAACTTACTACCTCCTAGGAGCAATTGCTCCTATGGTTGTTCCATAATCATTTGGTGTGTTATGTTCCTGCTTTAAATTATACAGTGGGGTGTGGTAGCATTCACCTGTAATCCCAGCACTTGAGCGGAAGGAAGAAGAGCCTATCTCAAAACACCAAGCGCTGGGGATGTGCCCGTGGTACAGGGCACTTGATGGGCATGTGCCAGGCCCCAGGTTTTACCCCTAACACTGTAAAAGTGACAATTCCTACCACAAGCGTTGCTGTGGGGATTAAATGCTATCATTTCAGTTCTGGAAAAGCAGGTGATCAGTGATGGTGGCATCTGTGCCGTTGCGTTGACCCTCCCTTCAACGTACAGCAGGGGAGGGGAGCCCAGAGACGGGAGGACTGGGTGGGCACGGGAATCCAGACTTCCTGGCTCCAATGCCAGGGCTGGTCAGGGCTCCCTTTGGAAAGGGTTTTCTTGATGCCTGTTCCACACTCTCGTCACCTCTGGGAGGTGGTCAGGATACAGACCGCCCAGCTTTCAGATGGGAGACAGAGCTCACCCCTCACTTCCTTACAAAGTCCTGGATAGAAAAGCAGCCCTGTGGTAATGGGGCTCAACAGGAAGGGACCCTGAGGCACAAATCCAATCAAGGCCCTGCCTGGGCTCTCACAGCATGCCACAGTCTCCGGGGATTCTGCTTGGAATCATGGTGGAGGCTCAGCAGGAAACCCTACCCACAGCACCTACACTGAATGCCTTACACCAGCACTTTACACATATTCTGATCTAAACCCTAACTCCTCAAGCTAGGTACCACTGTCCTTCCCAGAGGAGTAAACTGAGTCACAGGGAAAAGAAAGGAAAGGCCTGATAGTCATCCAAATTGATGTGTGATGGGGACTTTCATAACTATCAGGCAGGAAGAGTCCAGATTCCTACATCACACCAGAGACTTGGACCCACCCAGACACATATAGCTGAGCTCACAGTGTGTGAGGTTAGGGTGCTATCTCTCCAAGGGCCAGCCCCGCCCCCCCAGGAATGCCCTGGTAGCTGGCATCATGGGTAATGAGGAGCTGGCAGGCTTGGAGTCTACAGCTTGGCCCTGGAGCTAAGGAACTGTGTGACCCCGGCTAGACCATTCCACCTCTGCACCTGCTGTGGGATCCTTGGTCACCATGGGTGTCATAATGATGGAGCCAGAAACACAAGTCGTCATTCTCCTTAGGGGAAATTGGTCTCCAAAGTAGAGCCTCTATCCAAGTGACTACCTACCCAACTTCTGCCCTCTCAACCACAAATAGGCAGTTTATTGAGCACCTACTGTATACAGGGCTGTCTGACCTATGAGATCCAGCATCCCCATAGGGCGATACTTACCCTGAGTCCCTTTGTAGAAAAGGAAACCGAGGCTAAGTTAGGCAGGACACTCACCCACGTCCACTGGCTCTCGAAGTCAGAGCTTGTATTCCAATGGGGTTCTGATGGCCCTCACGGGGCTGACATGCCTGTCCTTCCCTCCCTCCCTCTCCCAGGTCATAAGGATTCTGGAACCCTACTCTGGGGAGACACAGGAGGGAGCCAGGTCAGTGGGCCCCCACCTGCAGAGTTAGCTCCATGACCACTGTGCTCACTCACCTACTGGGAAGTCTCGCCAGGGCCTGTGGGCCCATCCCCTACACACACACACACACACACACACACACACACACACACACACACACACACACACGAAGACCTACCCACATGCAGTCATCTCTTTGGTCAACCGGGTGGACCCCAGGCCACCCCACCCTCAGGAAAAACAGTCGCCCAGGGGACTGAGGAGCCCTTTGTGCAGGGCAGGGAGAACAGTGGGCGGCGGGGGTAGGGGGTGGGGGTGGGGTTGGCAGCCTTACTCACTACCGAAGGAAAACACCAATTCCCGCGGCCTGGCTGCCCACTCCCCACTCCACCTCCTGGGGCTGCTCCAACACCCTGACCTCATCTGGAGCAGACCTGAGACGATGTCCTGTGTGCCCTGCCTGGTGGTGTGGGACCCTCCCTTCCTATTGAGGGAACATGACCAGAGAGGTGGAGTGACCTCCCTGGGCTCACACAGCTAGCAGTGGCCAGGGCCTGGGACAGAAAGGAGAAGCCACCCTCAGGAATGGGCTCAAGGGTGGGGAGGAAGTGAGAGTCACAGCGAAAGGGAGGGTCTGGCCTTCCTGCCTGGCCAACGTACAAGACCAGGTGGCCTAATGTCCAGCTCGCAGGACCCAAGGGCACCCAAGGTGGGGAGCCGAGGCCAGGCCAGGGGTGGCGGCTGGAGCGACACAGCCTCCCTTGTGCTGACAGAATTCTGATCTACAGCAATCCCTGGGTGGCAGCTTTGGGAACAGAGAGGTGAAGTGACTTCCTGGAGTCACACAGCAGCTGACAGCAGAGCTGGGGAGTGGGTCAGACTCAAGAGGGGTGACTCCAAGATGGCTTTTGTGACAACAAGTTGAGCCAGTCACTGGCTGTTCTGGGGACCCGAGAGGACCAAGAGTTCCCCGATGCTGGTTGGCTTCCAGCTCTCCTTCCCTGTGGAGTTTCTCCCTCCCTGAGACTCAGCGTCCTCAGACGTAAGAGGTGTCCCCAGTGGGAATGCGGCTGACACAGGTGGCCAGGTGACAGACGGTGGCTGAGCTGGAGTATGTCCACAGAGACTCATGCTCTCATGCCCCACATGGGAGTCCTTGCTCCGATGTGCAGATGGGGAAACTGAGGCTGGAGGAGCATTTCAACCTGGGAGCAGGGGCTCAAACCTGGGCGGCTGGCTCCTGAACGTTAAGCGGGAAAAGTTTAGGCTCCTGGCACTCAGCCATCGCACAGCACCGCTGCGTGGCTGGAAGCCTCCATCATCCGTCCAGTGCAAGTCTAGCTTTGCCTGCTGCCTGGCACCGAGCGCTCCCAGGATGCCAGGAAACGTGCCCTGGACCAGGCTGGAAGACATTGTGTGAGGAAGAAGGTCAGAGCGTCAGGGCCCGTCCGCGGGTCTTAGGCCGGCAGGGCAGAATGAACCGGAGAACGAGCCCCTTTGACAGGTAAGAAAACTGAGGCTTGGCGACCCCTGGCAACCTTCCCCAACTCCCCGCAGAAAGCAGCAGGACTTAGCGGTTTAGAAGCAATCCAGCTTTCCCCTATGGTTGTAGGACTTCTTCCTCAAGTCTCAGGTCATCCCCAGAGAAGGTCCCAACAAATGGGGACCGGCCATCGCAGAGATTAAGGACATGGATTTTGAAATCAAACAATTAAGACTTAGGTTGAGGTCCTTTGTGAGCTGAGTGACTCTTAAGGGAAATGACTTCACTCTGCAGACCTCAGTCCCTCCGCCTGAAAAATGGGTACAAGTTTTGCTATCTGAATGTACTTAGCACGTCTGGCCTATCACTTAGGACATAGAAAGTGCTCAGCCCATTCTTGCTACCATCCTAGGAACTGGTAATGCAGCCCAGACTTGACCAAGGCAGACTGACTCTTTACCCAGCGTTCACGTCAGCAGTTAAAGGGACCAGGACCACAAGTATCTCCAGAGATCAGAATTAATCTTTAACAGGTGCTCCGAATCAGTGATGTGGAACATTCTAGAGGACCTGTGGCGTGAAACGAATGTTCTCTCGGATCCCTAGATCTTGTTACAGCAGGAACTATCTCCCAGGTCCCGTTGGACTGTCTTCCCCAAAGTCAAACAAGGAGAAACTGAGGCAGAGAGCAGGGCCAGGGCCCATGAGAGGTAAAGATGCCTAGTCTCATGGGCCCCCCACTCTAGGTATACAAAACACTAAGGCCCTCTTGAAAGCATTTGCTCGGGGGTTGGGGCGTAGCCCAACAAGGTCCTGGGTTTCTGCACACTACCAGATTTCCCCAGCCTGAGTACCCATGGGCTTCCCAAGCCGGCCTCTGCAATCATTTCCACTCTACAGCTAAAGGTATTTCCACACGAACAACAGCAGCGCCCCGCACCCCAACTTCCGGGGCTTCTAAGTCGGCCTTGGCCTGGCTCACACACTCTGGACAAATGGAAGTCTCTCTGACCCACACACCCTACACCCTGCAGCGGGTAAACACGAAAGACATGTCTTCGCGAGCGCCAGTCCCTCCGAATGCCCTCTCCTCTGGTTCCGAATTTATTCTTCAAGGTGTGGCCCAGTCACCACCTCGATCAAAGGCACTCTGATGATGCCTTCTGGGTCTAGCCTCCTCCCTCCAGCCTTCCCTTCCGAATTTAACAACATCCACCACCTGTGTGCATCCTCCTGGCCTTCCCCGATGCACGAGTGGTGCCCACCTGGAAGCTATAACTTTGTGAGGGAGGAGGGTGGGGCAGACGTGCTCTGTTCACACCCCTCAGGCTACAGCTAGGCCAATCTGAGGTACCCGAGTGCCAGCATCCAGGATCAAGCTTCCAGAGCGCCTACTGGGGACAGGGAAGTAGGTGAGGCCCAGGAGAGAGGAAGATCCTTTCTTTCCTGGCCATAAGGCATCTGGATTTCCCCGGAAGCCTAGGGACCTTCTCAGGGCTCACAGGAATCCTGTCTCAGTGTGCCTCAGACCCTTCTCTCTGGTGAATACCACATAAACACCATCCCTTGTGGCTTCAAAGTGAGCCAGAGCAAAGCAAGAGGGATGTTTGCCAATTGTGGGGAGCCCCCTCTCCCTGAGACTTCAAAAAAAAGGCAAGAAGGAGGGGTGTGTCCCCCCCCTCCCCCGGTCTTCAGGTTCCCACATTCTCCACAGCAGAGCAGGAGGAGGGCATAAAAATGGCTTCTTCCTGATCCTCTGCTAAGGCAGTGTGGCGAGGGAATGGCCAGCTCAAACCGCTGTGGCAAACTCCTCCTGGGCCTCTGTCCGCACAGCAGCCCTGGAGTGTACTTCCAGGGACTACATTAAAGAGGAAGAACCAAGGCTCAGGCAGCTAGGGGACTAGGCCAAGGTCACATCCCAGAGGATGGCAGAGCATGCCCAGAGCCCACCCAAACAGGCCTCCTAACCTGGAGATGGCAAGGCCTGGGCCTGGCAGGCCACCTCACCTTGGGCAGCCCCAGGCCTGAGCTGTCCCCACAGGGCGAAAAGCCAAGGCAGCCGGACTCAGCTCGTCAGGGTTTCTTACCTCCCTCGAACAAAGCTCACACGTGACATGTGCTTAGAAGTTCAAGGTTCATGCCACCCCCTACCCCAGCCCCCAGCTGAAGAGTCAGACCTCCTCCCCCACCACTTCCCAGCCGGGGTCTCTGTCCTGCAGAGCAGGCTGGGAACAGGCCGATGGGGAGGGTTTCAATCCACTTGGCTCCATCCTCACCCCAAGCCTGGGTTTTTTTCATCGGCCCAAGGGGAAAGGAACGGCTGGGCCCCTCTGGAGTGGAAGATAGCCCGGAGGGAGTCTGAGGTTGGGTTTTCAGTCAAGTGGGGACTGTGGAGGTCTCTCTCTGTCCTCACAGACCACCAGGGTGAAGCTAAGGTAAAAGTTTTGCAGCCTCTCCGTCTCTCTGAAACTCCAAGAAGCGGGCCCGGGAAGTTGCCAGCTCGCAGTTCCCTCCCCCGCGCCCATCCCTGCCCCAAGCCCTAGGTGAGGCTCGTCCCGAGCAGGTAACGGCCCCTGCCGGGCCATCGCTTTGGGTACTTGGGTCTAGGTGACCTAGATTTGCACCCCTCAGGCTCATGTCGGCGCCCAATCCACAGGTGACCGAGTGGCGGCGCCTCCCGCTTCCCGCGCGCGGCGGGGACTGCGAGTCTCGGACCCCGTCGGCCGGGGGATGCCGGGACCTCGCCGACCCCTTCCCCGGAGCTGCCCCTACTCACCTCGGGACACGGGCACAGCGCTGCCACTTCCTGATCGCGCCGAGTCCTCCTCCCGCTGCGCTCCGGCCGCGCCGCCCGCGGGGTCCCGCCCACCCGCGCCCGCCCACCCCAGGGTCCTCCCCGGCCTGTGCGCAGACACCTGGCTCGGTGCCTCGCTCTTCCATTCATCACTGGTCCCTGCGCCCAGGCCATCGCCTGCCCAACCCCGGAGCCGCTTGACCGGCAGCTCACGCCCATCAAGGCTGGTAGAAAAGCCCGGGAGGCACCCCGCACTGTAGAGGACTCCCTGCCACCCCCACACACTCTGCCCACCAAGCCACCGCCCTCTGCAGATCCTTCCTGGCTGTGCCTCAGTGTCCCCACTCCGAAAGCTCCACCCAGCCATCATTAGAAAGATGCTGGGGACACTAGGTCGTCACAGAGCCCCAAACATCAGCCAACTCTCATCATGATTATTTTTCTTCAGTTGAGGGGACTGCCCTGGCGAGCATAGGGAGGTCCTTGCTCAGCCTAGGCACAGCACAGCACTCAGGAGGCCCAGCTGGAGCTAACAACTGGAGGAGGGGGTCCGGGAGAAGGACAGGAGGAGCCTAAAGAGACGCGGCATGGAGAATAAAAAACAAAAAACAAAACAACAACAACAAAAAAAAACTTGAGAAGAAACAAATCTTAATAATTAACTCCCTAGCCGGGCGGAGGTGGGGCACACCTTTAATCCCAGCACTTGGGAGGCAGAGGCAGGCGGATCTCTGTGAGTTCGAGGCCAGCCTGGTCTACAGAGTGAGATCCAGGACAGGCACCAAAACTACACGGAGAAACCCTGTCTCAAAAAACAAACAAACAAACAAATAACAATAACAATAATAATTAACTCACTAATCAAGGTGGAGGGGGTGGCATCATCAAGTAAACTTCTTTTAGCTCGATCTGAGGTGAGCAGTGCTGGGCCTTCTTACAGGTGGGAAACAGGCCCAGAGAGGAGGGTAGGCCTCCACAAGCTGCTGCCTCAGGGTGGGGAGCATCATTATCTGGGTGGCCAGGGTCTCCAGCAGAGTGAGCTGGCACCTGCCGGGCAGTAGTGAGGGTGAGTGTGTGGTCCCTTAACCTCCCTGACAGGAAGCCTGTGGCTGGGGCCTTTCACACCTGAAGTTGGGGCTGAACCAGGCTGAGGACCCAGGAGGCTGACTTACACTTCTCCAAGGTCAGCGGAAGGAGCCTT
Source organism: Peromyscus melanophrys (assembly GCA_902168415.1). Lineage (NCBI taxonomy): Eukaryota > Metazoa > Chordata > Mammalia > Rodentia > Cricetidae > Peromyscus > Peromyscus melanophrys. Next base: position 2,559 of record CABHPR010144488.1, on the reverse strand, counting down.
CAATAATAGCCATGTTCACCCAACCCCATCTCACAGACTGGGAGACTGAGGCTCCCATGCAAAAGATGCCTGGCTTGGGCTAAGAGGCTGGTGATTGACAGCTACCCGGACACCTGGATAAAAATCCTGCCTGGCCATGGATTAGGCAAGGACCCCACATGGGTGCTCCAGCTTCTCCATCTAGAAAAGATGTTTCAGGAGGTAGGGGACCCTGGGTCCCGTCCGCAGGATAAACACTGGGCACTTAGCGGATGGTTTTAAAAGCTCGGGTTGAGGGGCCTGGGAGCTGGCTCGGTTGGTCAAGTGCTTGCCTGTATGCCTGAGGCCCTGCGTTCAAACCCCCAGGACCCACATTTTTAAAAAACCCTGGCCCGGTTCCACAAACTCATGACCTCAGCACTGGGGAAGTAGAGTCAGGCAGACCCCTGGGGCTCACTCACCAGCTAGCCTAGCCTACTTGGTGAGCTCCAGGCCAGTGAGAGACCCTGTCTCAAAGAAACGGTGGATAACCCCGAGGAACGGCTGAGGTAGACCTCTGGCTTCCACACCTCACACACGAAGAGCTAGTTGATGAAGGTGTGTAATCCTCACACTGGGATGGCTGAAGCAAAGGGTTAAGAGCTTGAGGCTAACCTGGGCTACATACCAAGAGCCTGCTTGATAGAGCCTGGGTTAGTGGAACCTGGGTCTTGTTTATTGGGCGGAGTTCTAGCTTCACAAGAGGCAGAGAATACAGGAGGTGGATGGAAGTGATGGTTGCCCAGTACCAATGTCCTCAGTACCACTTATCCTGGGGTAGAGGGCTTGCCTAGTATGTGTGAGTCTTTGTGTTCCATCTCCAGCAAGATACACACACACACACACACACACACACACACACACACACACACACACACACACTGTGGGATGTCTTTCTACACGCTGTGAATATATGCTGTTCCCATTGGTTAGTAAAGAAAGCTGTTTTGGCCTATGGCGAGAGAGCTTATAGCCAGGCAGGAAATCCAAGTAGACATACAGAGCGAAGAAGGGCAGAGTGAGGGAGATGCCAGCTGCCACCCAAGGACCCAAGGAGCAGCAAGATGCCAGCAGACCAGTAACGCCACGGCCACGTGGCAACTTACAGACTAATAGAAATGGGTTAAATTATAAGAGCTAGCTAGCAAGAAGCTTGAGCCATAGGCCATCCAGTTCATAATTAGTATAAGCCTCTGAGTGATTATTTTATAAGTGGCTGCAGGACTGAGGAGCCGAGCTAGACTGGAGAAACCTTCTGGGTACACACACACACACACACACACACACACACACACACACACACATATACACACACACACACACACACACACAATCTCTCTCTCTCTCTCTCTCTCACACACACACACACACACACACACACACACACACACTCAAATGATGATCTTGCTAAACACCTAGTGTACTTTAGCATGGGAAGTGAAAACTCAGGGAAACGAAGTTAGTTGAAAGCGTGAAGATCTGCCCAGGTAGAAGAGACAAGCAGAGGGAGCAAGTGTGATGAGGTACCCAGCAAACACAGGCTGGGGCCACTGACTACTATGGTTCCCCTGGTGGACTGGTGACCCTCCTGCCTCTACCTGGAAAGACAAGAAGCAGTTGACCTCTAGCTGGGAGGGAAGAAACCTATGAGGTCTTTAGTAACAGTCCCATAGAGCCACAGGGCAAGGTGTCGGTCCTGAATCCCACCCAGCTCCAGGATGGCTTACCTGGTGGGCCTGACCACGCCCCCTAGAGTGCCCTTTGGAGTGCCTCCCCCCCCCCCCCCCCCCCCCCCCCCGGAGCTGAGGACCAAACCCAGGGCCTTGCGCTTTCTAGGCAAAAGCTCTACCACTGAGCTAAATCCCCAACCCCTGGAGTGCCTCTTATATACCAGGCCCAGGGCCATGTGCTACAGAGATCCTTGAGCAGTGAGTGGGGTTAGGACCAGCTTACAAAACAGGACAATTGGTCCTGACATGACAGTTGTCCCAGCAAAACTCTGCCTGAGACATCTCCTGCCAGCCTAAGAGGGAAAGAGTCTCACACCACTGAGTAGAAAGTGCCCAAGAGGCCACTTATGGAAGATGCCATCGTTGGGAGGGTTCTAACTCAAGCAGCAGACCCTTCAGCAGAGCACAGCCGGCAGGACCACAGTCTCTGCAGAGGAGTGAGTTCCAGGCTTTGGACACACGGCTCCTGTGGAAAACAGGCAGCTAGTTCCTCAAATGTTAAGAACACAGTGGCACATGACACAGCCATCCCACTCCTAAGGGACGCAGCTGAAGGAACCGAAAGCTTATGTCTGACAAAAACGTGAGTGTTCAGAGCAGTGTTATTCAAAATAGCTTAAAAGTGACCCAAATGCTGAACAGATAAATCGGGCGGGTGTGTCTGTTCAAGGGATGAATACACTGTTTCACTGTATTCAACAGTGAAAAGGAACAACACTAAAGCATGCCTCAACCCAGATGAACCTCAAAACATGAAGATGTGCGGATGTCCGTGCAGGATGCGGTGTAAGAGTTTTGATAGAAACATTCT
>CABHPR010144487.1:23855-87201 GCA_902168415.1 Peromyscus melanophrys | reverse complement strand
TTTCTTTCTTTCTTTCTTTCTTTCTTTCTTTCTTTCTTTCTTTCTCTCCTTCTCTCCTTCTCTCTTTCTCTCTTTTTTATCTAATTTGTATTGTGTGTGTGTTTGTGTGTTTACATGAGTGCAAGTGCCTGAGGAAGCCGAAGAAAGCATGTTCCCTGGAGCTAGAGCTCTAGGAGGTTGTGGGCCACCTGACATGGCGTGCTAGGCAGCCGACTGTGTTCTCCAAGAGCAGTGAGAACTCATAACCACTGAGCCACTCTCCAGCTTGCTGGGTTTTTTTCTCCCTTTTAATCTTGAATTTCATACCTGTATAAGTAGATACGATCATCTACTTGCAGCTCCTTCCTACCCACCCTGGACGGTCTCTAGCACGTGCCCTTCCCACACCCATGTGTAGCATGAATCTTAAAGAGTCTTATTAATAAAATCAAACCTGAGGCCAGTTATTGGGGTGAACACTGGAAGGTCAGAGAGACAGAATAAGCCACAGCTATCTCACCTTGCCGGATCCTCAGCTAGTCTTGCTTCCTCAGAATGGAAGCCTCTATGTCCTCATATCCAAATGACTCTCAGCTGAACTGCTGCTAGAAGCCTGAATGCTTCTCCAGGCCAAATGCTTCTCCAGGCCAAAGGCCTCTCCAGGGCAAATGCCTCTAGTTTCTGGTCCTCACGCCTTATATACCTTTCTGCTTTCTACCACCACTCCCTGGGATTAAAGGCGTGCTTTCTGGGATTAAAGGCGTGGGTCACCACGCCTGGCCGTTTCCCATGTGGCCTTGAGCTCACAGAGATCCAGAGGGATTTCTGTCTCTGGAATGCTAGGATTAAAGGCGTGTGCTACTACTGCCTAACCTCTGTTTAATATTGTGGCTATTCTGTCTCTGACCCCAGATAAGTTTATTAAGGTATACAATATTTTGGGGAACACAATACCACCACACCCATGCCTCCTCCCTTATTTTCCATTCCCCCACTGGTTCAGTTAGTGCTGCCTGCTGGGACGTTGGCTGATCTCAGGCAGTGGTCACAGGTGCAGTGAGCTCACGGGTGCAGCAGCCATGTCATGTGTTTCACGGCTCCCCTCCCATCCTCCAGCGTACATTCTCTCTGTGTTGTCCCCAGGCCATGCAGCAGTTGACATGCATGTCTCCTTTAGGGCTGAGCACTCAACAGGCACTTACCTTCGGCAGCCTGGCGGGTCATAATTCTCGATATTAACTGCCCGTTACAGAGGAAGCGCCTCTGGCCAGGTTGTGTGTGCTCTTACCTCCTTGTTCCCTGATGGTGTGAGTGTGCACTGAGAGAGTCCTGAGGTGGGATGCAGGTAGGTTCTCCTGCACCCCACTCTCCACTTGGCACCTCTGAACAGCCTCATGCTTCATTACAGCTGCTCTTTAGATGGCATTGAGGAGAAGTCTCTACAGTTCTGTTGTTCTCTTCTCAAGTTCAGTATTTGACTCAGAACTGCTTTGACGAAGTTGCATGTATTATATGCATGGTCATGTGTGTGTACGTGTGTAGAGACCACAGATTGACATGGGTACTTCCCTTAGTCACTCTCCACCCCTCCTTTTTTCTATTTTCTTTTCTCTCATTATTGAGAAGGTCTCCCTGAACCTAGAGCTCACAGACTCATCTAGACTGACTGATCCTCCCAGGGCCGGGCTTACAAATATGTGCCACGTTGCCTGGCTTATATTTCCGTGGGTCCTGGGGTGTGTCCAATTCAGGGCTTTATGCCTGTGGGACGCATGCTTTACCAACTTAGCCACCTCCTCGGCCCAGGATTCTATTTTTATAAAAAGCTTTTTAGGAGACTACTTGTGTGGCACATTTCCTGTACGCACAGTTTATGATGATTTCAACAGTAAGACTACTCAGCACCGTCAAATGCTCTGGCACATCGTTGCCTTCCATCTGCATGCTGACAAATGCTCCGTCAGGTAGGCGCTGCTGCCCTGTTTTGCAGATGGAAGAACTGAGGCTTGGAGTTTAGGTTCTTACTGGAACATTCAGTGCTTTTGAGGACTGGGCATGCAGGGGTTTGTCTGAATCACTGCTCTCCATGGCCTCTCTTTTCTCTTACTTGCTGTAAGGCCCTGTCAGTGTTATTTGCAGAGGCCCTAGCTTTTTCCCATGGGAGATATATTCCAACGTATAAGAAAATCGAGAGCTGGGGAGATAGCTCCTGGCAAGCAGGAGATACTGAATTTAATTCCTGAATCGACATTTTAAAAGCTAGGTTGTAGTACCAGCCCTGGGGAGGTGGAGACAGGCAGGTCCCTAGGGTTCCCAGGCTACCCAGCTTAGCTAATTTGGCCAGCTTCAAGACAGTGAGAGACTCTCTCCAAACAAATGCAGTGTGGACAGCACCAGAGGAAGAACAGCTTTGCTTGTCTTCTCCCCTCTACATGCATGCACACACACACACACACACACACACACACACACACACACATGCACCTGTGCATGCATGACACAAATGCAGATTTGTACTAATTCATGCACAGCAGTGATGAGCAATTGTTTGCTAAGGGAGCTTTGTATGTCCAGCTGAGTTTAGTCCTCAGTATAACTGGTTGAATTCCTATGTTTTGTCTTGCAGGATGATGACTTCATAAAGAGAAAGGACAAGGCCATCAAGACCGTTGTTGACCTCTCCGTAAGTCCCCTTGCCCATGTGCTTCTGTCCCAGCACGGCATAGCCTTCAGACAGCCCCTGTAGAAGTCACATGTCACCCAGGAGCTGGCAGCAAAGGGTGCGTGTTAGTATCCCTGCCTGTTCTACACACTCAGCACCAGGACACAGGCACCCACCGGCATGCCCCAAGTCCTTACTTCCAGTTTTAAGGGAGAAAGATTAGAACGCAAAGCTCCCCTTCCTCCACCAGTGTCAGGAGTAGCAACAGCTCTTGGGAAGGGACGATGAACTGGAGATGGTGAATGGAGCTCACTGCCCCGCCCCCATCCCGTGATGGCTTTGGGAAGACAAAGTAGCTTTGAGCTTACACGGGAAAGTCACCATACGTGGTGCATTTTGATGACTGGAGTCTTACACGTGATCCACTTCCCCGGTGGGGGTGGGGAGCCTTGTTAAGATGCTCTGAGCCTGAGCTGGGAGACGAAAGCCTCTGGCCTTGAGCTGAAGAGAATAGAGTCTCTGTGCCCAGTGCCCAGTTTTCTCCTTCAGAAGCAGCACACAGTGTACTGTGCATCTGGCTTGTGACTTCATTGTGTCATAACACATCTAACATTCTATTTGATCTCATTTGCAAGGCTTTGACCGTAGGAAAGAGGATGAGCTCAGGTGTTAGTCCTCACCTTTCACCTTGTTTAAGAAAGTATTTTTGATGTTTCTTGGCTGTGTAAAGCAGGCCTGAGAGTTTCTGGTGATTCTCCTGTCTTCACTGTCCATCCCAGTGGAAGAGCTAAGATTAAAGATTTTCAAATTAAGCTGGGTGGTGGTGCACGCCTCTAGTCCCAGCACTCAGGAGGCAGAGGCAGGTGGGTCTCTGTGAGCTTGAGGCCAGCCTGGTCTACAAAGCAAGTTCCAGGACAGCCAGGGCTGTTGCACACGTCCTTATGTTTCTTTGGCAGGTGCTTTTACCCACTGAGCCCTTCCCCAGCTGAACTACTTTTTTGGTGTTTAAATTAGTGCTTTATATTAGTTAATAATAAGCCACCCTGGCTGCGTAGTGGTAGTATATACCTTTAATCCCAGCACTTGGCAGGCAGAGGCAGGAGGTTCTTTTGAGGCCAGCCAGGTCTACAGAGTGAGTTCCAGGACAGCCAGAGCTATTACACAGAGAAACCCTGTCTTGAAAAACCAATAATAATAACACTAAGTCCCCCAGCTTAAATATGAAATATGTGTTTAATGCAGATGACGAGGTTGCACTGTAAAATTAGAAGTTGAGTTTGTCCGCCGGCTTTGTGAGCTCGCTAGGGAATCTTTTCAGAAAAATAATTCTGGACTTAAGTTTGTGTCGTCCCAAAGTGGTGACACCGGAAACAACACGTCACCTGATGGTCAGAGACGTGCAGAACTCAAGTGACACCCTGGGCCACTGCGTCCTTCTTGTTTGTAGGCTCCATGCCGTTGTGGAAAGTGATAGAAAATCTTCAGAGGTTTGTTTTTGAGACAAAGTTTTGCTATATACCCCATTGACTTCCTCGAAATTACGTTAGTCCTCCTGCCTCAACCTCCTCCCAAGTGCCAGGATTGCAGGTGTGCACCGCCACACCCAGCTTAGCCACACAATTTGGTACAGACTCATGCAGCCTGGAGGTGGCACCTGTGCTGGATCCATGAGAAGAAGGCAGGATCCGCAGGAGAGCTCTGCTCATGGAAACAGACACGGGGCGAGGTGGAGTCTGTGTCTGGAAAAGCATGCACAAATGAGTACTGTCTGTCTGTCTGTCTCAGCATCTCCATCAGTTGGTACCCAGGGGCTTTTGTTCTGTTTGCTGTTTCATTAATGTGAGAAATTAGGAGAGTGGTTGTAAGTTACAGCTGTTTGCTTTTGGGGTAGGGTTGGAGCACGTGTGGTGCCCTGGGGGGTGGGAAGCGGTTTACTTACAGCTTCTAGACTGAAGAGTGTCTGTTAGAGATGCTGCGATGGTCCGCTTTGTGTCCACTTGACCCAATCTAGAATCACGTAGGAAGACAGTCTCCATGGGGACGGTCTAGAACAGGCTGGCCTATGGGGAAATTGTCTTCACTGTTAATTGATGTGGGAAGACCCAGCCCGCCGTGGGCAACGCCGTTCTATAGATGGGTTTCTGGACGGTGGAAGAGTGGAGAACTGAGCTGAGCACCGGCAAGCAAGCGGGTGCATCATGCATTTCTCTCTGCTCTGACAGTGGATGTGGCCAGCTGTCCTATACCTGCCTTGATTTCCCTGCGGTGCTGGACCGTAACCTAGAGTTACGAGCTACATAGTCCCTCCCTTCCCTAAGCTGCTTCTTGTCAGGGTTTTTTTTAATCACAGCAGCAGGAAACTGGAAGAGCCATGCTAGGCTGTGAGGATGAGGGAGTTAAGGTCAGCGGAGACAGCTTCCTCTTGAGCAGGCTGTGTTATGACCCGCTGGAGTCTTCGAGTGTGGAGCGCAGGATTGGTAGTGGCGCTTTACTTCTCAGATTTCCATAAAGAAGTTGTCCCTGGCGATTGTGAGGGCAGCGATCGGAGTTTGACACTTCGGAGGTCGGTGCTGTTCTCCCTGCCCTGCCGTTTCGGATGTGGGCTCAGGGGTGTCACGGTGACAGATGAAAGCAGCTGTAACTGTCCCTGCGAGGAAAGCTGCCATCCGACGACACACAGGAGTTCTCTGTTTTAAGGGTCACCTTAACTTTTTAATGCCATTTACGTGTCCTTATCACTTGCCAAGGCAAAATGTCAGAGCCGGCGCGGAGAGATGATCAGAGTGAGGGAGGGAAAGTATCTGAAGAGTCCCCATTCGGTGTCATCCCGTCCCTGTCACTTAGTGCCTTGTTAGCTACGGACCAGTCAGGTGGCTCTGTGAGAAGGATGCTTACTAAGCTGACAACCCGAGTTTGATTCCCATGCCCTGAATCCCTGGTGGAAGGAGAGAACCGACTCCCACAGGCTGTCCTCTGACCTCTACATGTGCGCCATGGCATCCGTGTGCGCCCTCCCCAAGCTGTGCACATAAGATAAATAGTGTAATAAAAATTTAAACTCTGCATGTTTTGTCTATAAACAGACAGCAAGAGTGGTGGGCAGTGTGTACGGAGTAGCCAGTGCTGGGCTGTCATGTGCTTAGAGCAAAACAGTGTGGCTGGGGAGATGGCTCAGTGGGGAAGATGCTCCCGAGAAACCACATGAGAAAGCCAGGCATGGGGACGTGAGCTTACATCCAGCTGGCAAGAGATAGGACAGGAGGGTCCCTGGAGCATGCTGGCAGACAACCTCGCCAAATAAGTGATTTTGGTAAAAGTGAGAGACCCTATCTCATAAAGCCTCCCACCAGTGCATGTGTCTGTGTGTGGGCGTATGCAGGCATATGCACACCCACTAAGTAAGCAAACGAATCAATAAAAGGTAATTTAAAACAAGGTAGAAAGTGACTGAGGAGCACTCCATGGCGGCCCTGTAGCCTCCACAGTTATGGGTACCCCCAAACAAACACATGTACAAAAGGAAAAAAATAGTAAGTTGATTCTGTATAAACTTTTAAAAACGTTTTGGTTTCTTTATTGTGTATGTATACATGTGTGGGTCCCCACATACTATGGGGTACTCCTTCCGCCGTGTGGGTTTAATCGGGGATTAATCCGCAGTCATAAGGCTCAGCGGGTAAGGACTCTTTCTTACCCACTAGCCATGTGGCTGGCCCTATGTAACTTTCAAACAGCGAACATAGTCATATGTCACACAGTATCGTTTGTTACTCTCAGACTTGAAATCGACACAATCATGTTAACAGTGAATGAGACACTGGGCATGTCCTGTAAAATCTGCTAGTTCACCCGCCTTTTACATCGAAAAAGAACTAGCTGAGACCCGTTGAAGGGAGCTGGCTTGCTCGCCATCACAGGGGCGGTTAGTGGCAGAGATGGGGGAAGGTGCCTGTCGCTCTGAAGACCGATTTAGCAGTAGCTCTTTACAGTTGGCTTGTAATAGCAGCTGGCGTTAGGTCTTTATTGCTCCAGCAAACCGTACCTCAGCTACAGATCGTACAATGAGTCTTGTGAGAGGACCAGCTAGGGGGGCGGCCCTTGGCCCATACATGCTAGAGTGACTAGTACATGCAGGTTAGTAGAAAAGCCTTGAGATCAGAAGCCGAGATATCTGGGGCCTCGTGCTATCCTAGGCTAACGCTGCACTAATCCTAATGTTATTGTAGGCTAATGCTCTCTTAGGCTGATGCCATCCTAGGCCCAGTGCTATCCTAGGCTAATATTATCCTAACGGTGTCCTAGGAGAATACTATCCTGGGCCCAATAACTATCCGAGGATCTTAGACAGATCATTTCATTTGTTGGGGTTTGATTTGTTTTGTTTTTTACTGAGACCGGGTCTCATGTACCCCCCAACTGCCCCTGACATCACTATGTAACTGAGGATGACACTGAACTTCTGATCCACTTCCTCTGCCTCAGGAGCGCTCACTTATAGGCATGTTATACCACACCCCGTTTATGCGGTTCTGAGGATGGAACCCAGGGCCTCACGAAGGCCTGGCAAGCACTCTATCAACTGAGCTGCATCCCCAGCCCCTGTTTCTTTAATAGTACATTGAAAATAATACTGTATACTCTGCTTTTGCTTCAGTGGCGTCAAAGTGCCAAAGGTAAGGTGCATGTGAAGCTACATGCTTCAGGTGTACACAGAGCCAGTCGCTCTGCAGAGCAGGCAGTCTCCTTGGCTCTGGGTTTCCCCAGGCTATTGTTTTGAAGTCTTTTTTTGTTTTAGAAGAATCCAATTTCCTGTCTTGAGTCATTGGCTCTCTCAGTGGTAACTGAGGAGAATAGCAGTTCAGCTCAATTATGCAGCGCTATTATAACGGGAGAGCTTGGTGGAAATTAAATTACCTGCAGTCACAGTGTCAGAGGTTCATTCTGGTTTCATTTCTGTGTAAGTCTGGTTTGTGTTATTTATAGCTGGCTATTTGTGTAGATGCTGGGATGAACTAGGGGATATTTGGGGCAGAACTTTATGAGAACAGCCCTCAAGCATCATGCTGGATAATTTCTGCAAAAAATATGTGATGGGCCAGTGAAGGCTGAGTTCCATCCCTATAGAAAGAACCGACTCCCACAGGCTGACCTCTGACCTCTGCATGCACAAACGTGAGCACACATACAGTGAATACATGTTTAACAAGTGAGATTATGTGTGTGTCACAGATACTTGAAACTTTTCATAAAGAAAAGTAAACTAAGGCTCAGTAAGCTAGATTATCCCCAGCGAACAGTTTCACTAGAGTAAATCGCTGCTTTAAAGGGGCTGCCGAAGTGCTGACCGTGGGGTCGGCCAGGGACAAGCACGTACGGGCACAGTGTCCACCGGCCCACGCACAGAGCCCCAGGAGGGTTTTCCTGAGAGACTACTGACAGCCGTCTTAGCAGTCAGGAAGGACATTTACTGGGGGTAAAATGACAAATCAGGCCATCAGAAGGAGTGGTTATTGAACATGTTCTGTTCATGTTCACACACATGTTCACACATCATGCCACACATTTTGCTCAAGATAGATAGATAGATGTCATATATGTGCACATGTACATACATGTGCACATTCAACCAGAAGGTATGCCATATAAAATAGATCTATATTTATTGTATTGTATGTTTATAACTAAAACAACTCTAGCCAGGCATGAACCTGTAGTCCCATCTGCTCTGGAGGCTGAAGCAAGAGAATTTCTTAAGACAAGGAGTTCAAGGCCAGCCTTTGTCATAAAAGAGGGGAAGAAAAACCTAGTAATTGTTAAGGTCAGCAAAAAGGTACAGGGCATTTTAGTTTCCTTAAGCTTTTTGTTATTTAAGTTTAAGAGCACTTTTACAAGTATGACCCTCTGGAGAGTGTTACTGTGACAAATACCCCAACAGAAAGTAACTTAGACAAAAAAGGGTTTATTTTGGTTTTAGAGCTTCAGAGGGATGGAGTCCATCATGGTGGGGAAGTCACGTTTCATCCACACACAGGAAGAAGGCCCAAGCTCAAAGCCACTCCACTCACATACTTCTTCCTTCAAGGCTGCGCCTCCTGAAGGCCCCATAATTTCCCAAACAGCACAGCTGGGACCGAGTGTTCAAACCCTCTAGCCTGTGGGGACAGTTTACATTGATACCACAGCAACCATTTTGCTTTTCCAGTGCTAGATTCTGAAAGAATTGAGTTCTCCTTCACTGTGTAGAGATCCTTTGGAAGACTGGTTGGCGCGCATGTCTGATAGTGTTCTGGTTTGTGGCTGGGGTGTGGGGAGGTCGGCCGTGTTCAGAAGACCAGAGGAGACACGAGCCCTTCTGTGTTTCAAAACAAGACAGTATCGTAAAGATATTGCTCTTCTAATATCATCTAGAGACGTGGTGTAATTCTAATAAAACAGAGGAACTTAACAGGCTGGTGCTACGATAAGAATAGGCAGGAATTTGGATAACGGAACAGTGAAGGCAGGAAGCTTGATCGTAAAACAACAGGCATTGAAGAGATGCGTCTGTGGGGTCCAGTGCTGTGTGTGAGGGGCTCCGTAGAGCAGAAGTCTAGACTCTCCAGTGGATAGTGCTGGGATCTTTCTTTTCTATTCAAAAAATACATGGCTTCCTTCCTTTCACTGTGCCAAAAATGTTTTTAAGGCTAAACATAAACTATGATATGAACGTTCTTGGTGAAGATAACATAATGAGGTGCTTTGTTTCTGTGTTTGCTGGTTTTTATTGTTCCTTGTTTAGAAGCAGGCTACATGCTATCATTTCCTCTCTGTTGTCTCAATAAAACACCCCAACAGAAGGCCAGGGGGAGTTGATTTGAGCCCCCATTCCAGCAGGGAGTCCATCATTATTGGGGGTCAAGGCAGGAACTTGAAACAGCTGGGCACATCCACAGTCAGAGCAGAGAAAATGAGTGCATGCGCGCTTAGTCCTCAGTCAGCCTTCTCTGCTCAGCAAACGGTGCTTAACTGGACTGAGGATTCAAAAAATATTCCTCCTGGTCGTGACCACAGGCCGAACTGATCCAGACAATTCTTTATTGGAGTCCCTTCCCAGGTTATTCTACATTGTGTTGCATTGACAATTAAAACTAACAGTCACAGTATAAAATGTAGAATTAAGGAAACACTTAATTAAGGAAAATGACCTTAGCTCTGTCCCTCAGCACCCGAGTACAAAAGCCAGATGTGGCAGCACATGAGTCAGTAACAGGACTCTGGAACTGGAGGCAGGAGCATCAGAAGTTCAAGGCCAGCCTCAACTGCATAAGGAAGAAAGAGAGGGGAGGAAGGAGAGAAAGAAAGAGAAAAACACCAGAGCAAAGGCCAGTCTTGTCAGCGAGCTTCTGCCCTGGCTGCCTTTCTCAGCACGTGAGGCTCCTGGTTGTCACGGGTGGAGGCAGCTCCAGCATGGCCTCTCACCTGAGTGTTCCTACACCCTGTGCTCTGGTTCCTTTTCTGTTACTGTGAGAAAACACCCTGACAAGAAAACAAACCAGGAGAGAAAGAGGTTGCTTGGCTTGAACTTCCCGGTGACGGTCCGTTACTGTGGGGCACTCAAGGCGGGAACGGAAGGCAGCCGGTCACGTCACAGTGGAGCAGAATGAATGTTCACAGGCCCAGTGCTCAGCCTGCTTTCTCTTCTCTTATACAGTCCAGGGCCCACCCTCAGCGAGTGGTGCCACCCACTTTCAGGCTCAGTCCTCCCACGTGGTTGAAGGCAATCAAGACAGTCCCCCCCACCCCAGACATGCTCACAGGCCAGCCTGACCTAGACAGGGTGAGTCTCGATTTATCACACCTAGACTCTGTGTCTGTGGCCCCTGATGTGAGCTAACCAGGTGCCCCCGTTCTGTAGGAAAGGTCTACTGCCCCGACTGGCTGGAGGCACCCAGCCACAGTCCAGGGGAGCCTCTCACGCTCCATGCCTTGCCTTTCTCGTCCCCTCAGGACACTTACAAGCCCCGTCGCAAGTACAGACGGCAGCAGGGAGCAGAGGAGCTGCTGGACGAGGAGTCCCGAGTCCACTCCACGCTTTTGGAATATGGCAGGTACGTAGTGGGTGCTGGTCAGCGCCTGTCTCCTACACCAGTTCAAAGAACAGCTGGGGCTGGAGCGGCCACTTAGTCAAGAGTGCTTGCCTTGCAGCATGAGGAACTGAGACCAGTTCCCAGAACCACAGAAAAAGCCCAGAGTGGAGGCACACACTCGTTACCCCAGCGCTGGGGAGGTGGAGACAGGGAGATCCTGGGGCTCCCTGGCCAGCCAGCCTAAACTAAGCCTACTGGGTGAGTTCCAAGTCGATTGGAGACCCTGCCTTGAAAACCAAGGTGGACCATGTCCTGAGGAACAAGGTTGTTCTCTAGCTTCCATCTCCCTGTACTGACAAACAAACAAAAGAAACAGAAAGGCTTTTAGAGTGTTTGTGTCTGCTTACTAGCCCTCTCCCATTCCCAGGATGCTTTTCCTTTCTTAATAAACTATCTCTGGTTCAGACAGGAGGGAAGGACAGACGGAATGCATGCTGTTAGTTTGAGCATTCGGGAGGCTGAGGCAGGCAGATCTCAGTGAGTTTGAGGCCAGCCTGGTCTACAGAGTGAGTTCCGGGCTAGCCAAGGCCACACAGTGAGACCCTGTATACACACACACACACACACACACACACACACACACACACACACACGCTTCTGCCTGATTGCAGCTATGACTTCCAGGTCAGAGTTTGTGTTCTGTGCCCGGCCTTTATAGTTCTCTGGAAATGTGGGTGTTGCTGCTCATGGGCTCTGACCTCCTTGGGGAATTGGTGGTTTGGAGGCCAGGGCTTGAGTGCATTTCCTGGCCCTCCTTTGAAACACAGTCCACAGAGCACCTGTGCCCGTCTCACCAGGCCCTACACTAATCTGTTGGTTTGGGGCAAAGATTGCTCTGACTAGAAAAATGAAAACCTAATAGTAAGCTTTATTACTTCTTAAAATTATTTTGTCCTTAAGAAAGGGTTTGACTTTTATAGCCTTATGTCTTTTAAAACCATGCAAGGGCAGGCTCCTCTTCAAATGCTTTTCTCAACACTGGATATTAACCTTCCCTATGTCCTACATTCTCTACCCAGGGTGACCAATCCCTTGATGTGAGTATGTATCTTGTGCTTCCTGCCTTTGTGTGAGCTGAATGTCCTTGCCCTTGTGTGTGACACTAACTCTTTCTCACTGCATCTCCCTGACTGTCTCACGGTGCCTTCCTCTGGGAAACAGTGGTAAACCAGAAGAAATTAGGCTGAACTATTCTAGCTTTTCAAGGAAAGACAGTTACTATTATTATTATTATTATTATTATTATTATTATTATTATTATTATGTGTGTGTGTGTGTGTGTGTGTGTGTAGGTCAGATGACAACTTACAGGAATCAGTTCTCTCCTTCCACCTTTATGTGGGCTGTAGGAATCGAACTCAGGTCTTCAGGCTTGATGACAAGCGCCTTTATCCACTGAGCCATCTCACCTGCCTCTCGTGGTGTGTCATTGTTTGGCTTTGTTTATTTGCTTATTTTGAGGTGATAGTCTGAGGTCAACTCTCTTTCTTTCCCAAGTTGAAACTAGTGTGTTTCAGAAGCCGCCGAGTTCATTCTGGTCCAAGCCCTGTGTGGTGGCCATCCTCCCAGCTCATCATTTGCTGCTGAGAATTGAATGTTTTCCAATCCAGAGATTGTTCAGACCAGGGACATAATTTTGAGAGGGGGCAGGGACTGTACACAATAAAAATGCATGGCCCCTTGTTAAAAATGATTAACAGAGGCCTGGAGAGATGGCTCGTTTGGTAAAGTGCTCTCTTTACCATCATGAGGACTACAGTTCAGTCCCCAGAACCCACAGTAAAAAGCTGCACGTGGCAGCATCACTTGTGGTTTTAAGGCTAGAAAGGCAAAGGCAGAGACATCCCTGGGGCTCACTATAGCCAGCCTAGTCTAATGGGGGAGCCCAGGCCAATGCAAGAGCCTGTCTTCAAAGTGAGGTTCTCTCTCTCTCTCTCTCTCTCTCTCTCTCTCTCTCTCTCTCAAATAATAAAGGAATGTAATGAAACTCTGACATAGCCTGTCTGTATGGAGAGTAGATGGGAGCTTCCAGGAGCTGAGCCATGGAATTGAGTCACCCAGATTTAGTTGTTGACATGAAAAACCAGCTTTTACCTCACAGGGAATAAAAGATAAGTTTTTTGTTTTTTGTTTTTTGTTTTTTTTTTTTTTAGAGCCAAATGTGAGTGACCATGGTTTGAATCACAGATTTAAGTAACCCCAAATTCCCTGTTCCAATATGGAAGAAGTCTCATGAAGCTTTTATAGTAATAAAACAAAGAAAGTCATAAATCAAGGCACATTATATACATAAATATATACATATATATATTGGTGGAGACATTAGGTAGGCACAGGGATTATAGATACTTGGAGAACTCATGGCTATAGGCCTTGGATGTTACCTGGTGACTTAGCCTTATGGTTGGTGAAAAATTAGTTTTTTTTTTTTAAGTAGTTTATCCTTAAATCAAATATAAGTTACCAAGGCCCAGGAACATGGATTCAGGATGCCCAAAATAGCCTATTTCTACGTGGAAATAGTTTCCTGAAACTCTACAGAACAAAAGGCATTTTTTTTTTTTTTTTTTTTTAACAAACCAAGGAGATGTGTGCTGTGGGGCGGGATGCTCTCTGGTGACATTCTTAGCTGTTGAGGTAGTGGAAGCTAAAGACATTCGAAAAGTTTGTATCAGATTAGATGTGGCAGTGGATGACTACCGAGGGTTAAGGCTAGCCCCAAAACATTCCAACCCTCCACAACCCTGAAGTTGTCATCCTTCTGCCTTTTTTAACTCTGAAGTAGCTTTTTCCAGTTAACTTGGCAGTTCTGATTAGGCCGCAGAGATTGCCGTAATGTCCTTTATAGGTGGTGTGCAGACCCAAAGTTCAGCCTTAGATTAAATCTGCTCTGCTTTGGCCCACTGCCCAGCAATGTCCTTTTTGATCTTTTCCAGTTCTGTGGGAGCCAATTGCAAATTTAGGCAATGCTGTGACATCTTACTTTCTGCATTTTCTTTCATTTGTGTTTTTTCATTTAACAAACGTTGGAACTTCAAACTGTAAAAGCAGCAGCATCCTCCAGGATAAGACTGCTGACTTGTGCTCAGGTGATTGGACATAGCTGCCATAGTGGGGGCATGTGTAAGCCTAGATGGACAGGTCTTGGCTCTGGGCATGCACTGTATGTGCACATGGAAGCTCTGCAGACATATTTTAGAGCAGAGATCAGGGGAAGGGAGAGACCTGGTCAGACTGTGTAATGCTGTGGGTGGACAGTAGATGGAGCAAGAGCTGCTTGTATGAGGCTGAGCAGGGCCTTGGAGGAGGAAGGAAGATGTGAGGAAGCGGTGGGGAGGCTGCCTAGGAGACCTGCATCTTGCTAAAGTGAGATGGGACAGGGATGATGGAGGAGCAAGAGAGGGGAGGCCACAGACCCTGGACCAGTGAGGGGTGAGGCTGCAGACCCTAGACAGTGAGGGGGGAGGCCACAGACCTACACCAGTGAGGGGGGAGGCTGCAGACCCTGGACAGTGAGGACTGCAGACCCTGGACAGTGAAGGGAGAGGCCACAGACACTGGACAGTGAGGGGAGAGGCCGCAGACCCTGGACAGTGAGGGATGAAGCTGCAGACACTGGACAGTGAGTGAGGAGGCCGCAGACCTACACCAGTGAAGGAGAGGCTGCAGACACTGGACAGTGAGGGGAGAGGCTGCAGACACTGGACAGTGAGGGCAGCACACTGATCCCACAGGCCAGGCGAGTCCTGAGCAGGGGCAGAGCAAAACCTTAATGTTTTTTCTTAATGCTTGCATGCGACTTTATTTCTTTCCAAACTAAAATCTGGGAGGCTAGATGTTTGCATTATGCCTTTTGTTTTTGGTTGAGTGTTTTTCTGTATTGTTGTATTTGCTTTAAAAATAAAAAGCATAATTTTTGTTTGTTTTAAGCCAAAAACTAAACTAATTTAAGTTGAGATGCCTCGGTGCACCTTCTAATTTTAAGGTTTCGTGAAGTGAGGGCACATTACTGACACTGTGTTTGGGTTGTGTTTGAAAATAAAACACCGTGTGGCTGGAAGTCATCAAAGTAATATTGGAGTCTGATCCGGGCTTCGGAAATACATTGTTTACACAGATGTTTTAAGGTTTTTAGCTTACCGTGTGGTTCTGAGATGCAGTTCCCGATTCAAAGAGCAATGAGTGCTCTTGAAGGATACTCTGAACTTACTGTCTTAGCATTCCCTTTAACAACATTCATACAGCAGGTAACATGACGGGCCACTTTCACATCTGGGAGATTATGTTTCTGGGTAAGGCATTTGAGATATTTTCTCCCAGCACTAAATAGCCTAAGTCCTCTTTGGTGCTTTTCACAGAAGAATCCAAGCAAGCACTGGGGAAATGGCTCAGTGGGTAAAATGCTTGCTACATAAGCAGGAGGGCCTGAGCTCAGTCCCTGATACCCATGTGAAAGCCAGCTGTGAGGGCATGTGCCTGTAACCCCAGTGCTGGGCAGGCAGAGACAAGAGAGCCCAGGGTCTCACCAGCTAGCCATTCGAGCTAAATTGGCAAGCTCCAAGTTCATCGAGAGATCCTGCCCCAGAAAAAGATGGAAACTGGCTGAGGGAGGAGACATCCGATGTTGCTTTACCAGGCCTCTGTATGCATGTGTGTGTCAAAAATACACTTGTTGGAATGTATTGTGATTTTTGAGTAGTAATTAAACTCTTTCTCATGACTTACAGGAGATACGGATTTAGTCGCCAGAGCAAAACAGAGAAGGTAAGAAAGACCTGGAGTGGGTGGTGGGGGGTGAGAGCAGGTGTGGGCTGGGTAGCAGAGGTTCTGCTCATCAAGCACCAGGCTCTGGGCGGCCAGGGGCCCTGGGAATGTACCAGCCACCTCTGTCCCCCGCTTGTCCGTCTTGGTGTTTCTAGCCTACCAACAGAAGCATCCCAGAGCTGCAGACCAAGTCCAGCAGGTAGATGTGACCTGGCGTGAGGCAGGCCTCACCAGCCCATGCCTGCCCGGCCTGCTCTGGAGGCTGGAACTTGACCTGAAGCCCTTAGATTATTAGTTCTCTTTCGGACGGGCCCCAGATACGTTTTCTTTCACAGGCTACCTCTCTGCAAGCTTGTCTTACCTCTGCTGAGTCTCCAGCTCCGGTGCTCAGCTGTTTCCTCATCTTCCCGTTTAGGCGGAGGACAAGAAAACAACGCTTGCCGCGGGGCTGTCAGCCACAGAGAAGACGGATGCTCACGAGGAAGATGAGCTTCGAGCAGCTGAGGAGGTGCGTGCCCTGCGGTGGCCCTCCCAGGTTCCGGTTTGGGCCACTGGAGGGGAGATTTAGCTCCCATTCACAGCTCTTACTCTCAAGCTGCCTTCCACCTCTCCCAGTTCCCTTTAGTGAGATGTGGTGAGGTTCACCACTAACCCACATTAAAGCTCAGAGGTTTCACCGCAGACACTCGGGCAGGCACTTACATGGTCAGAACCCCTCACCACTGTCCTCTTCTTCTTTCAGCAACGAATTCAGTCCCTGATGACCAAGATGACTGCCATGGCAAATGAGGAGGTGAGGGCTGGTGGGGATGGGGGTGTAGAGGCAACACAGAGGGGAGATGCGGCCCCAACCCGCTCTGTTCTAGAGGCCTGGGGCAGGGAAACACCATCTTCAGAGCCCTCTGTCTTCAGAGGTCCTGAGCCCTGCTTCATTTGCAGAAAGATTTTTATAATGCCTAGCATTATCCAGGGCCTTCTAAGAGGGAGAGTTTAAGGAAACTGTTGGGATGATATATTCCGCAGAGGTGGCTTACTGGCCTCTAAGGAAGAACAAGGGTCAGCCCTGCTTCTCTGTAACCATGGGAACCCGTCTTCTTCTGAAACCAGCTATGTAGGAGATGAAATCCCAAGTTGCCCGTGAGCCCTCTCATAGCTCAAGGCCTTCCTGAAGGTTTAGATATGTCCTTCGATGGAATCGTTTCTTTGAAGACCAGGAAAGACCTGTGGGAATAAAGAGATACGTTAGGACCTATGGTTCCTTTTCTACTGCTCATGTATGAGTTCCAGGCCTGGACATGGGGATGGAGAAGAAGATGGAATCCTAGGGGTATACAGGGCCTGCAGGGAAGTTAGTCCAAGTGACCAGGGCCTGAGAGGAAGTTAGCGGGGGTACCCAAGGCCAGGGGCAGTTAGGAGGGATACCCAAGGCCGGAGGCAGTTAGGAGGGGTACCCAGGGCCTGAGGGGAAGTTAGCGGGGGTACCCAAGGCCTGGGGGCAGTTAGGAGGGATACCCAGGGCCTGAGAGGAAGTTGGCAGGGGTACCCAAGACCTAAGTAAGTGCAAGCTAGCATAGCTACTGAGTGACTCAGGAGACAGAGGGGTAGCTCCGACTTCTGTTCCCAAGTCTTGTGGATGAGTCACCGGTCAGAGCCAAGTCACTTTCCTGGGCCAGTGCTATGTTTTTTGTAATCATATTCAGTCCTGTGTGAGCAAGTGTCCCTGAGAATTCGCCTCATCTGATTTCAGAGCCGCCTCACTGCCAGCTCCGTGGGCCAGATCGTGGGTCTCTGCTCTGCTGAGATCAAGCAGATTGTGTCTGAGTATGCGGGGAAGGTAGGTTGCTGCCTGCCAGAGCCTGGGCCTCAGGTCACACCCACAGCTTTGCCCTCCTGCGTTCTAGCTCCTTCCCTGTGTAACCATGGAGTCTAGTTGGAATTCATCAGCCACATTTGTCAGAAGCACCAGCACCAGGCTTGACCAGGCACAGCCATCTGCGTTTGCCCATGAGCTAAATTCATTTTGTTCTGAGGCGCCCATTTTTTCTATAAATATTAAGGGAAAAGATCTGTCTTGAAATAGCAGCCACATCTAATATGTCGCCATCTGCAGACCAGGCAGTCATCTGTCCTTTCCTGTCACACAGGCTTGGATGGGCAAGTGGGCTGAGGAATGGTGCTTTTGCCATTTAGGAGATAAACCCTATAACTCACCCAAGCCCAAGGCAAAAGTTTTTGCTCGACTTTATTAAAAAGTGTGTAGAACGAACAAAAGCCTCATTCGTATTTCAATGTTCCTTTTCTTCCGTTCTAAGAAGAGGCAGAGGGACCTTGAATGTTTCAGAGATGTAGTGACGAGCCATTTTTAAATAGTTTCCATTTTTATTTATTATTAATATGTTTGTATGGGGAGGCAGTTGATCACAGCATCCACGTCTGGGCCAGAGGACCACTTCGTGACCTAGATTTTCTCCTTCTACCTTGATTGGGCTCCAGGCTTGAACCCAGGAGGTCTGCCTCATGCAGCAAGCACCTTTACCCCATGGAGCCAACTGACCAGCCCGGTTAAGAGTCATTTTGCACGTAACTGAGTCTGGTGTGGCTGAGCCATGGCCTGTGAGACCTGATTTATAAGGCTGACTCCATTGTTTCATTTCTTGATGCTGTGATAAAATACCCCACGAGAGCGACTCCCAGGAGAAAAGGCTCATTGGCTCCCAGTTGGGGGTTGCAGTCCACATTGCAGGGAGGTCGAGTCGGGAGGGGTGTGAAGCAGCCGATCACAACCACAGTCAAGAGCAGACAGCAGTCAGCTACTGTGTGCATGCATGTTCAGCTCGCTCTCCTTTTCCTCCTGCCCAGGGCCCAGCCCATGCAATGCTGCCTGCCTTGCCCACTCAATTACCTCACCTAAAAATTCCCTCACAGTCATGCCCACAGGCCAAGCTAATCTAGACAGTTTCTCTGAGACTCCCTTCGGAGGTGAGTCTAGACTGTGTCTCGTTTGCAGTTAGAACTGACCGTCAGAAGGGTCCGGTCTCCTCCTTCTTCCCTCAGCTTTGCTCCAAGTGTCATGTCTGCTGGAGCAGCTAGTTCTGATCTTCTTGTCTCAGGTGCCTTGGGAACAGAATAGTTCCACTTTGCCCTCTGCACTTAAACCTTCTGTAGTGATTGTGAAGGTCACTGTGTGCTTGGGGAAGCTGTCTCCCTGAGTACCTGAGGGGGGGATCTCCAAGCAATGGCGCTCCAGAGCAGGACAGTGATTAGATAGCGTGTCTAGGGTGGGGTGTCTTGTTTTCCCGTCATCCCCGTGTGCGCTTCTGAATGTGGATTTTCTTATCCAGCTCTCAAGGACTCCAAAGGTCTTGTCTGATCAGAGTGTCATCAGAGATTGAACCAGGAAAGATTCTGTTTGCTGTAAAGGTTCAATTAACTCAAAAATTGCAGTACATAGTTGTGGAAAGAGGAATGAAAGTCACTGCCCTAGAAGTGTCCTGGTCTCTTGTCAGCCATTCTCCTGAGGGCAAGGCTGTGAGTCTCTTGCAGTCCTAGATTGCCGGTAATGGGCCTTATCAGCTTTTTAACAGGGAGGGAAACTAGATATGTTTCCGTTCTGTGTGAGTCTGTGTGTGTGTGTGTGTGTGTGTGTGTGTGTGTGTGTGTCTATTATGTGTGTCTATGTGTATGTTTATGTGTGTCTGTGTGTATATGTATTTATGTATGTGTGTATATCTGATTCTGTGTCTATGTCTGTGTGTGTGTGTGTCTATTATGTGTGTCTATGTGTATGTTTATGTGTGTCTGTGTGTATATGTATTTATGTATGTGTGTATATCTGATTCTGTGTCTATGTCTGTGTGTGTATGTGTGTGTGTATTAAGTGTGTGTGTGTATGTTTATGTGTGTCTGTGTGTATATGTATTTGTGTATGTGTATATGTGTGTGTGTATGCATGTTTGTTAGTGTGGGACATGTATGTGGAGACCAGAGATTGAAAATCGCTTGTGAGAATTGGTCTTCTCCTCCTACTCTGTGAGTCCCGGGAATTGAACTCAGGTTGTCAAGCTTGGCTGCAGGCATCTTTACCCCCTGAGCCAGCCCACTGGCCCTCAACTAATCTCTTCTTGTAATTAATACTTTAACTAGATTTCACTGATTCTGGTGTATAGGTCCATCCTGGTTTTTCCGTTTGTATCTCCTTACCTTAATACTATTTGTCAAATAATATCTTTGTTTCAGCATGACACTCTTAAGCGTCACTCTGCTTTGTGTTTTCCATCGAATTTAAAGTACAAACCGGCCTTTCTTTTGTTAGACTTCTCTTTGGTTCAGGTTCTGTCATGCGGTTGCTGTGTGGTCTGCTTCTTAGTGTTCTGTCAGTGTCTCAGGCCAAAGACCGGCCGCCTTCAAGGTGGCCCCAGCTGTGGTGAAATGTGTTGGTTTATTGCTGCTAGTAGGGGGAAGGTCAACCTCCGTGGAGCTGCACAGCAGCCGGTTAAGAGGGTGTCGAGAGGTGTAGCACCCCCAGCGTTGTGGTATACGGGAGACATCAGGAGCGTGGGAAGCATGAGGCTAGCCCTCAGGTGAGACCATGGGAAGCATGAGGCTAGCCCTCAGGTGAGACCATGGGAAGCATGAGGCTAGCCCTCAGGTGAGACCATTTAAGGAAGGAAGGGGAGGAGGCAGGGGAGGCCGGGGGAGGATAGAAAGGGAACAGGAGAGAAGAAAAGGGAGGGAGGAGGGGAAGGGCTCCTTGTCCTCGGGTCTGAGTTTGTGTTGAGTGGCTTGGGGAAGAGTCTGAGTTTGCGGGACTGTGGTCTGTGTTGGATGCTACAAGGAAGGGCCTGCAAACACAGCTCACGCCCCCCACTCCGTTGTCTCCTTGTCCCGGCACCGTGGGTTGGCTTGACACTGGGCCCTGGTGTCTCCTCTCAGATTGGCCTCGCCGCTGTCAGTTATTTCTGGAGTAATGCTGCTGTGGCTAGAGATGGGGACAGAGTGCTCCAGGGAGACCCCATTAGCGCCACCTGAGTAAAGCCCAAGCTGCATGGTTATCTGCGTGTATCTTTCTTTAGTGGGGAGAAAGGACTGAACTGCTTTGCAGGGTGCGGGTAAAGTGTAAAAACGATTTTTGTGAACAAGGAATAAATTGAAGAGCCTGCCTGGAGCAAGTGCCTGAAAGGTGCTGGGCTTTGGGATATAAAAATGAAGGGGAAGTAAATAAATAAATAAATGGCAGACTCATCTTTCAGTTGTTCATGGGTTCCTAACAGCATAATATGACAAGTAATCCATGTGTTTCAAAGCTGTCTGTGAGATATGTAACTCAATTTAATGTAGTCTGTATAAGGCAGCAGGATGAGGGGTATGACAAAGCCTTTGTGGCTGTAATTCATGAGCATCCAGAGGCTCTGGGCTTGGTAGCCTCATTTCCCTATTTTGAACACCCAACACTCTGAGAATGTTCCAGAAGGCCTCACTGAGCCTTTTAGTGTCGATGCCTAGCTTTCTCAGTACATCAGTCTCTGTTTTACAGAAAAAAATCTGTTACTATAATTTGCAGACAGCATGACAGCTTGACTGTCCCAAACTGCTTGGAATCTCCTAACCCCAGAAGCCTGTTTAGAAGTCAGGGAAAAGATAGAAGTCAGGCCAGGGCATGGAAGGTCCTTGGGAGAGCAGGAAGGGGCGGCCCTAATGCTGCTGCTAACCCACCACCTGCCATCTTGATACCCTGGCGCTCAGGCAGCTAAGTCAGCCTGAGCTGATATCACTGTGAGATCCTGATGGGGTCCTAGAGAATTCCGTAGGTCTGACTGTGTAGGTAGATCCATCTTCTAGAAACACAGTCTGCATGCCCTCTCTTGCAGGTAGTTTATAAACTGTTAATTCACAACTTTCCGTGTGTGTGTGTGTGTGTGTGTGTGTGTGTGTGTGTGTGTGTGTGATAGTGATACGTGCACATGTGTGCACAGCATGTATGTAGAGCTCAAATGACAACCTCAGGTCATTACTTTCTATGTTGTTTAAAGTTAAGTCTCTCTTGTTTTGCTCTGTGCTGGCTTGTACAGGCTTGCTGGTCCATTTGCTTCCAGAAAATTCTGTTTCCACCTATAGAAGTGCTAAACCATCTCCCAAGCATCCAAAATCTTTTTTTTCAACTCTAAAAGAACATTTAATTCTTTCTCTTTTTACACCTTATTAACTTGTGTGCTTGTGTATGCTTAGGGGAGAGGGGGTGTGTGCATGCCATGGCTTACTTGTGGAGGTCAAAGGCAACTCTCCGGACTTGGTTCTCTCCTCCCACCATGCGGGTCCTAGGATTGAACTCCTGTCAGGCACGGTGGCAAGAGCCTTTACTCCAGGAGCATCTCTCTGGCCCAGGATGATCTGATTCTTCCAAGCTGTCTTCTTGTTTATGGCCTCCCTTTGTCTTCACACCTCCTTGTACCTGTCTGTTGGTGTCAGTGTGGACGACATTCTATTATCTGGACACCTCACTGAATACTGCAGTGCTGGTGCTGGGTAAATAAGTATATAACATTATATCCATGTTGCCGATGAAGAAAGTATAGGTTCCAGAGGCTCAGGCCTTTCTGCATTACTGTGCAGGTCCAGTGCATCCCTGGTTCAAATGCAGAGTCGAGTGGCCCTCGACTTCCAGTGCTGTGACCCTTTAATGCAGTTCCTCATGTTGTGCCGACCCCAACCATGCCATTACTGTCTTGGTTTCTTTAATACTGTAACTTTGCTACTGTTATGAATTGTCACGTAAGCGTTTTTAGAGATAGAGCTTTGCCAAAGGGGTGGCGACCCACAGGTTGAGAGCCACTGCTTTAGAACCTGTCTATTTAGCCATCTGGAAGGTCACTGGGGAGAAGTGGAACTGTGTGCCACCCATAGCTCTGCCTCCTGAGCCTGCAGTGACCATAGCCTCCTCAGGCAAGCTTACCATTCCACCAGCTGCCTTGGGTGCTGTACTGGGAAGGGATGAGTGTTCTAGGAATGGACCGCAGGAGTAAGGGAGCCTGGTCCAGCCTGCAGCTCACACAGCACCTCAGCAAGGCTGCTGGACACTGAGATTTCTCTATTATTATTATTATTTGTGGGTAAGTGTGTGTGTGTATTGGGGGGGGGGCACATGTGCATGTTCTGCATGTAAACCCAGAGGACAACTTTGTGGAGTTGGTCTTCTTTTTCCACCTTTAACTGGGTTATGGGGATCTAACGCAGGTCATTGGGCTTGTACAGCAAGGGTGTTTTACCACTGAGCCGTCTTGTTGGCCCATGGAAGCTATAGAAGTTTCTTTGGGGTATCTAATGATTGTTCCTGTCACTACAGAACATATTATGACATTTGCATATTGCTCTTTTTAAAGTACAGCATCTCAGTGCCAAAGAGATGGCTTATCCAATAAAGGCACTTGCCACCAAGTCTGGTAATCATGGTGGAAGGAGAAAACCAGCTCCCACAAGTTGTCTTCTGATCTCCATACATGTGTACACACGCCCACTGATCTCCATACATGTGTACACATGCACACACAAAATAGCAACAGTTCTGAAATACAATGCAGCGTCCCAGCCTGGGTGCTGCCACCCTCGTCATCTTGTTGCCATGGGGACATGTGTTTTAGGTCCGCAGGAGCCTTATTTATAGAAGGCATTCTTTTCCTAATTGGTCTTGGAAGGCCCACCGCTCCTGACCTTTTGGTTCTGAGGACTGTGCTCTGGCAGCTGGTCAGAACCGCACCTCTGTCTTGAGAGCACCTTTGTCTCAGCAGGTAATTAGACCTGGGGCTGGTCCAAGGATATCCACGCAAATACAAAGGAAGTAACCCTTCCTCTGGAGGATGCGGTTGCTATAGCAGCTCAGCACAGGCTTGTAGACATGAAACACACACACACACACACACACACACACACACACACACACATACACGATGATTTTTTATATTTTCATAAAATGCATTATACTTGCATTTTTGACAATATCATACATGTATATAATGTATCTTGCTCATTTTCACCCCAACTACCCTCTTCTCGTCCCCCACTGAACCCTTCTTCCCAACAAACCCTCCTATTTTCATCTTTTGTGTTTTGCTGGTGTGTGTGTGTGTGTGTGTGTGTGTCCGTGTCCCTCCTGCTGAGTTTAACTAAGGCTACTTGGATAAGCACAGACGAGGACTGTTGACTGTTGCATGTGCAGAACTTTCCAGTGGCCTCACAACTGAAGAAAGTGACTGTCCCTCCCCCAGCAACCATCAACTGCCGAGAGCTCCCTGGGTCGCCAGGTGAAGCCTCATGAACTCCTCCCCCACCCAGGATGGCAAGGTGGCTGGCTTGATCTTATGAGGCTCCCGTGCAGGTGGCCACAGCCGTCTATGAGTTCATTGGTGTTTTAGCCACGTCGTGTCTGGGAGACTGATTCACGGCACCCCTTACCATCCTCGGCTTTTCCATTCTTCCCGTTCCTGTCCGCCTGCCTTCCGTGCCCCGCAGAGGGAGTGATGGAGGTGGCCCGTTGCAGGCTGTGCATTCAACAGTCGTTTATGTTCAGCACTTTGCCCAGGTCACATGACAGTGTGAACCGATGGGAAAAGAACGCCTCTTCAGTTCTGTCAGCCACGAGCCTGGCCAGAGTGAGTGACAGCACCTCTGCCGCCGGAGCATGCCAGAGAGAGCCGTGTGCTGCCCGGCTCCCCTCTGGGGGTCCTGGGGACTCAGCACTTGTCACGGCCCTTTGCCCGTGCTTGCCACTTTCTTTCTCAAGGTCTTTGCCTCGGAGCCTGGCCACAGACTGTTTTAGTCACACCATCTCTCCTCATATCTGTGTGTTAAATCCTGGCCTAGTCATCTCTGTTTGACAGGCTCGGGTCATTTATTCTCCCCTCAGGGCATTCGTTGTATCCAAGTTGGGAATCTGTGGTTGGCAGTGCCTCCGAGGGCTGGGGATGGTGATTCCCACAGGAGCAGGCCGCTGTCATTAAGTTAGCACATGGTGCCTACCACCCAGAGGCCCTCGGGACATTTTTGTACTAAATCTGATAGGATGGAGCCAGGAGAAAAGGTTAATCTGCCTACTTGTGGCTCCTGTCTTCGTGTTATTTAACTGCCCTGGTTTTGCTACTTGGCCACTGTTTTTAGGTTGTGTATAAAAGCTTCTCAAAGCAGTTATAAAGACAACTAGGGGCCTTTGGAAATGGCTCAGTCGCACAAACATAAGAACCTGAGGACGCATAAAAAGATGGTCATGGTGGGCACATTTGTAATCGCAACACTGGAGAAGAGAGACTGGAGGATCTCTGGGGCTCACTGGCCAGTCTACCCCAATCAGTGAGCTCCAGGTTCCAGTGAGAGACCCTGTCTCAAAGAAAAAAGGGTGAACAGCTCCTGAATGACACTCAAAGTTGATCTGTGGCCTCCATACACAGGCATACATGTACACACACACACACACACACACACACACACACACACACACACACGTTAAAAAGAAGCAGAATGTAGACCAGGGAGAGTGATGGTCACATTCCATGGGAGCACCTCAGAAGGTCACTTGCACACTATTGTATGTCCAGAGGATAGCAGGCAAGGCACTGAGAGACACTGACACACTCACATCCTATAGAATTGTAGGTGCTCCTGCGTACATTGAACTGTCAGTACGTGTGTGTGTGTGTGTGTGTGTGTGTGTGTGTGTGTGTGTATGTGTGTGTGTGTTTCAGTGTTAACAGGCCTGGTTCTCTTGTCTGTTCCTGCTGGTTTAGGTTCACAGTGCTCTGACTTCTCAGAGTGCTTGTGAGGAGTTTTTAAATTACCTTTACATGTTAGGGGTGTGTGTACACATCATAGTGAACACACATGGGCATACACACTCACATGGAGATCAGTAGGACAACTTGCAGGAGTCTGTTCTGTCCTCGCCCTCTGTGGGTCCCAGGGATTGATTGAACTCAGGTTGTCAGGTTGGTGACAGGCGCCTTTACCCACTCAGCCATCTCTCCAGCCTGCTTATGAGTTTTGACTGTGGATTCACCATATTTTACTGAAAGTTGTCTGTGGAAATTCCTGGAGGCTGAGGGTTGCAGCTCTGTTCTTCCAGGGATGATCTAGTGTTGCTTCTCAGGTACTGGAGAACACTTCCGCACTGGTCCATTTTAGGGTCCTGACTAGCAGGTGTTTTCTGTTTGGTTTTGTGTTTTGAGACGGGGTCTCATGGAGCATAAGCTGGCTTCAACTCTGTTTCTGAGGATGGTTTTGAACTCCTGATCTTCCTGCCTCCCTCTCCCAAGTGCTGGAATTGCAGGTGTGCACCACTGCACGTGGCTCCTGGCTGGCAGTTATATGGGCATGCAGGGAACATTGTGGGTTTAGATGGCAGAACTCCGTGAAGCTGGTCCTGTCTTTACAGTATTTCATTGCATACCTTTTCCTCTGATGCCAATCCAAGGCTCTTGTGGGGCCTTTATTAATCAACTGTAAAATCAAACTAGATATTACAAGGTTTTGGAAACATAAACTCAGGGAAGTAAGCCACCTTCCATGAGGCATGTGCCTTCTAGAATACCACATTCACTTACATTTTGGCCTCCCAGAATTCCATAGTGTTCTTCCTCGCTCATAGCTTTGTTTCAGGAGGGGAACTGAGCTGTGCTTTGTCATCTGTTTGCTTGATTTCAACTGGAGGCTTCCAAGATGCTGGAAACTGAAGTTCCCTAGATCACTGTGGAGGACTTAGATCCCCGCGTGAGGTGGGTGTGCAGGGCCCTTCTTTCTCATCTCAGAGACTGTATTGTGGTAGGAAGACGGGACTAATAAGGGGGAGCTTCCTGAACTAGAAGAAAGTTAGAGCTGGGGACGTAGCTCGGTGGTAGAGCGCTTCCCTAGCATGCACAGCACCCTGGGTTTTATCTCTAGCACTGAAAAAGAGAAAACAGGCATGAAGGTTAATACATAGGTAACCTGCAGGGCTCATTCAATTCTGAAAGGATATCGTTTCAGGTATAGTAATCATTTCTTATTTCTCTGGGGTATTTAACATTTTAAACTAGACTAATGCCATCAAGTGACATTTAGAGCCATCTCCCCTAAGAACGGGTATCATTTCTATCTGTCACATTAGAAAACATGAGTTCTCCAGCAGAGTCTCTTAATCCACACTGGGGTGTTTCAGGCACGTTCTTAATCTGCAATTGTTGAACAAAATGAGATCCGCGCATCAACCCTTGCTCCTCGGTGGACACAGGGGTGTGTTTGTCAGTGGCTGGCCTTTTTTGACGGATGTTGTATTTTGTAAATAGACTGTTAGGATGCCTGGGATTTAAACTTTTTCCCGTTGAGGGTTGGGTGTAAGGCCCCGTCCTGTCTTCTCCATCTGACCGACTTTGTACTCCTGTTAAAAGTGCATCTTTGTCCTCATCACCTGCTATCCTGCTGTAACCATCCATCAGCCAACGTCAGATGGGCTGGGCAGTTCCAAAGACCTGTTTCTGCCTTCAGTCTGGGTTTTCCTGGCTGTTGGGAAGATAATTTGAAAGAAATAAAAATTTTAAGTTGTTTAATGAAAAGTATGTCTGAAAAGCAGTCAGACTTCCATTGGCTAGTTAAGAACTGTCTTCACTGTAGCCCCAGAATAAACTGCTTTGTTACAAAGCTTCCCAGCTGAACAAACAGCTTCCTGAAACACATGTCTAGACTCAAAGGCTAGTGTAGTAGACCTGCACATACTAGAGAAATGTATCAACATGGAGTTAATTAATATGAATTAATACTTTATAAGTGGAAATGTAAGAAACTTCAGGGGCCAGAGAGATGGCTCTGTGGGTAAGGTGTTTACCATGCAAGCGTGAGGACCCGAGTTCAGATCCCACTATCCATTTAAAAAGTGCGACGCAGCAGGACACATCCATAATCCCATCATGGGAAGATGGAGACTGGAAGATCTCTGGGGCTACCGGCCAACCCACCTAGCTGAATCAGGGACCTCCAAGTTCAGTGAGAGACCCTGTCTCCAAAGATAAGGGGGAGAATTATTGAAGACTCCCAAAACCAATCTCTAGTTTTCATATACATACATGTACACACATGCATGTGACCCTCATGCACAGTTGCACATATCCACACAAACATGAATGAGAGAGAGAGAGAGAGAGAAAGAGAGAGAGAGAGTCCGACCATAGAATGTGTATTTTTACTTCACACTCACAGATTTTAAAAGCCCTTGTTTCTTGGAGCATATTCTAATAAAGATATAATGAGGTTTTTAAAAGAATTCGGGGTTCTTCCTGTATGCATGCATTTTCTCTATGTATGATTTTCAGTGAGGGAGTGGATTGGGGAGAGATTTTTCTTTTCTTCCTTGACATCCTGGTGGGCTCCCTCAATTTACTTTTCCCAAACAGTGGGTCAATTGTTGTGTTCCAGTCACTGAGTAAATAGATTACCAAGTGTTACCAAGAGTCCTGGTTCTCTAGAGGAACAAAAATGAGAGAGAGAGAGAGAGAGAGAGAGAGAGAGAGAGAGAGAGAGAGAGAGAGAGAGAGAGAGAGAGATCTAGCCCCTGCAGTTTCTTAAATCTTCGTTTATAAAGTATTAATTCATATTGATTGACTTAGGATTCTGAGGACCAGCTCCATGTTGATACATTTCTCTAAGTAAAATGACAAATACATGTATGTGTAGATCCACTACACTAGCCTTTGAGTCTAGGCAGGGTGGTTCAGGAAGCTATCCAGCTGGGAAGCTGTGTGTGTGTGTGTGTGTGTGTGTGTGTGTGTGTGTGTGTGTGTGTGTGTGTGTGTGTGTGTATTCTCTAGAGTGGCTTACAGGCTGTGGTCTGGCTAGTCCAAAAATGGCTATCTTCCAATGGAAAGTCCAAGAATCCAATATTGTTTAGTCCACTGGGCTGGATGTCTCAGCTGTTCTTCAACATACATCAGAGTCCCCCAAAAGTAGGCTCTAATACCAGTGAAGGAATGCCTCAGCAACAAGTTAGATTAACTTGCCAGCAAGAAAGAAGATAAGCAGGCAAAAGCCTTCTTCTTCTGTATCCTTTGTATAGACTGCCACCAGAAGGTGTGGCCCCAAATGATACCATCAAGAAAAAGCAGGTGTACCCAGCTGCTTGGGTTTTACTTAATTCCAGATGTAATCAAGTTGGGCTACATAATGTTCCAAAGATGGCCTGAGTTAGAGAGTGAGACTTTGTGTTACACATACACACACGTGTGCTTGCACACACACAAACACATACATGAGAGGAGGAGGGGGGGGTAGCTCAGCTGATGGAATGCTTGCCTAGCATGAATAAAGCTTGTGCTTGATCTCCAGCAGTGCATATACCAAGCATGGGAGTGCGCTCCCGTAACCCCAGCATTTGAGAGGTGGAGGCAGGAGGTCATCCTCTGCTGCAAAGCAAGTTCTAGGGCAGCCTGGGCAAACATAGAGCTACGCTGTACCGGGGAGGCCTATGAATGGGAAATGAATGATTGCAGGCAACACAGAATGTTATCTAATTCTGATAGTAACATGAAATGTTCTCAAGCTATGCCTGTGGTGCCTTGGAGGGCACTGTCAGGTACTAGGTTGTGTATTAAAATCTCATTTGGAAATGAAGTGCAAGCTACAAACAGGTCCAAATTAATACTATGGTTGAGGATATCCTGGGTTATGATATCTAATGTTTAGTTTTCTGTTCCTTTTTTTCTTAATTGTGTGTGAGTGTGCATGCATACACATGTCCATACAGGTGCTCTTAGAGGATAGAGCCATCAGATCTTCTGCAGTAAGGTGAACGATGGTTGTGGACTGCCAGACACAACTGTGTGATGGAAACTGAACTCTGGTCCTCTGTGGAAACAATATCCACTCTTAACTGCCGAGCTGTCTCTCTAGCCCCAAGGGTTTTCTGTTTCCTTTCTGGCCTGTCGGCCCACAGTATACAGAACGTTACTGCTGGCTCTTCACTGCACTGGTACTCAGCCCACTGTTCCCAAATTCCAAAATTGTTAAACAGCAAAACAAATCAACAAAAACCTTCATGGTCTGTCAACAGCGGTGTAAATAATTCAGGGAAAGCTTAGCCAGGATAAGTTGTGCTGATGCCTGTGCAGATTCTCCTCCTTTGCTGTCTCTTTTTCCCGGCGCAGCACTGTCCAGACTTCCCATGACCACTGATGAAGCATGCGGGGACAGTAAGTTACCCAACAGGTACCTACATTCAGGCTGGAAATACACGATTAGCTTGGGCTTTTGATACTCCGTAAAGCTATCTACTATAATGATTGCTATTACATCAAGGTAAACCCTTCTGTTTCTTCTCCCCAGGACTTCCCCCAAGGTTCCTTTTCAAAAAAGATTGATGAGTGAGTTTGCCTACATATATGTATCGATACCACATGTTGTATGTGCCTGGTAACCATGGAGGCCAGAAGAGGGCATCAAATCCTCTGGAATAGGCATTATAAACAGTTGTGAGCCACCATCTAGGTCTAAGACCTGAACTAGGGTCCTGTGCAGTAACCGTAAATGCTCTTAATGGCTGGGCCATCTCTCCAGGCTCCTCTACTCCCTACCAGGCTTATTAGGACAAAAGTTTCTATTAGCTCCCTTCCTCTAAAAAAGTTACGTTTATTTATCTGTGGACCTGGCAGGGGTAGAGGAGTGGGAAGCATACATGTAAGTCAGAGGACCACTTTTGGGAACAGGTTCTCCTCCTCCCCTGTGATGGACCTGGGGATTGGTGGCAAGCACCTTTACCACCCAGCCGTCTCTCCAGCCCTTGCTTCGTCTTTGCATCGTTCCTTAGTAATCATTGTTACCTCTTCTAGAAATTGTCAGTCATTTACCCTGTGACCCTACCCAGAAATCTCTCCTCTCCCTGCCTCCAGTTCTTACAGTCCCTGGGTCTGTTTGGCCTTCTCCATCCCCCTTCTCACTTGTCTGTTTTCAGAGGTTTGCTACATGACCTCTCTTGGCCCCTTTTTCCTTCTTGAACCTGTCTTTTTAAGACAGAAGTAGGAGATAGTTGAGAAAGTGGTCTGTGGAGCGGGAGAGTGGGTGGACTTGCTGCTCGTTATACACGATCGGAGATGACTAGACTTTGCAGCTGTGTATTTATAAAACTTTAATGAAAGTGATTCAGTTTATAGCTTATTTCATATTTTATTACATTATTTAGTGTGTGTGTGCCTGTGTCTGTGTCTGTGTGTGTGTGTGTGTGTGTTTACACATTTACCACTGCACGCATGTGGAGATTAGAGGGACAGCCTGTAGCTTTGGGAGTCTTCTGCCTAAGTTCCGGGGATCTAACTCATCAGGTTTGGTGGCAAGTGCTTTTGCCCACTTAGCCATCTTGCCATCTCCTGTTTGCACCTCTTCGTGATTCCAGATGGTCTCATAAGAAACCACCAAGACCTCCTGAATCCCCCACTAAGACCCCCACAGGCCCTGTTGCCTGGATGATTTCAGCACAGCCTTAGCTGGGCAGCCTGTGCCCATGCTGCCCCTGCCCCAGAGCAGACCCTGCTGACCAGGGCCTCAGTCATCATGTCCAACTTGCCCTGTCTAGATTTTGGTTCTGAGCAGGACATTGTAGATGCCCTGGCTGGGTGAGACTGGCTGCCCAGAACTACCTTGCTTACGCTGAGTAGGGCTGGACCACCTGAAAAGAGCTGAGTTCATTGCCTGCTTTGGGTCTTCCCACAGCAATCTGAGCTGTCTGCTGAAGAAAGTCCAGAGAAGTTAGGAACCTCCCAGCTGCATCAGCGGAAGGTCATTTCCTTGAATAAGCAGATTCTGCAGAAGACCAAACAGCTACAAGAGGTGAGTGTTTTTATAACTGCCCTTGGCTAATGAAACTTCTTCCAAGAGGGCAGAAGTCGGGAAGATGAATGAATGAAGAGCCTCATGGTAGACTGGTCAAAGGGGGCTCTAGCGCAGGCAGGCTGCAACCTTCAGTCCAGACTAGCTGCATGTGTTTTTGTAAGCAAAGTGTAAGTGGATAATGTGTGCAAGTATGTGGGGGTACTTGTGTGCCAGTGTGCACACATGTGCCTGATGGCCATGTAGGAGCCAGAGGCTGTTGTTGAGTGCTTTCCTTACTCACTGTCCACTTAGTTTACTGAGGTAAGGTCTCTCAACCAGTTTGACTTGTCTAGCTAGCTAAGTTGCCAGGGATATCCCTTGTCTCTGCCTCCTAAGCACTGGAATTGGAGGCAAGCTGCCACTCATCTAGCTTTTCACATGGATTCCGCAGATCCAGTCTTCAGTCTTCAGGCATGCGTGCATGCTGGGTGCGTGCGTGCATGCGTGCTGATGCATGCATGCATGTGTGCGTGCGTGCAGGTGTATGTGTGTAAAATATACAGGACCAGAATGATGTTTCTTTATAAATACATAGTGCTGTGTGTGCTAAGTGATAGCTAAGCTATAGGGGTGAATGAAGACCAGGTGAGGGCCCTGCCCGCAAGGACCCTAAGGTGTAATGGAGACCTGCAGTAAGTGAAATATCCATCACACTCACTGTTTAGTTACCAGTGTGATGAGGACTTGAATGGGGAAGTCTGGGGAGCTGGGTGACTAATGTCACGGCTGACTGAGTCTGGAAAGATGAATGGGCAGTGACTGAATGGGAGGTCTGCATGGAGATGTTGCAGAGCCAGATGGAGACTTACAAAGCAACATAAGCAAAGATGAAGGAAGGAAGAGTTGGCCAGCTCCTTCCTGTCTGATGGTTGAGGCATCTTGAGTGAGGTGTGCAGTGGGCAGACTGACGACAGAGCACTTTTCTGGTCCATGTTAGGACTGTGGAAGCCACAGAGGGTTGCAGCAAGGCGGTGGCATGCTGCCGCCTGTCATTGTGTATGATGTGGGATGTGGGCAGGAAGGGTCAGAGAGCCCCAGACTTTAGGATGCAGGTATGGTAGGTCGGCTAGTGATGGCAGGGAGTGGGAGAAATAAACCATTGTTTTCCATTTATTTCTGAAGGCAAGGCACATATGTCATGGAAGTCAGTAGACAGTTTGCTGGGATTAGTTCTTCCATTCTACCAAATGGGTCCTGGGGATGATTCATGGGTTAACTTCCTAGCACCAAAATAAGTAAATATAGAACTGTTAAAAAACAAATAAAAATGAAAGTCCTGCAGTTTAATCAGTTTCAGCCTTTCTGGGCTTCTTCCTCCTCATTGTGAAAGAGGGAACCCATGGATGTCTGGACCGAGAAAAGGAGTCCATTCAAGCAAATGTCCTTTTTCTCACTCACAGCTGCAAGGGAATCATACCAGCCTCCAAGTCAAGTACAGTGACATGAAGAAGACGCTGGCGGAGGTAAGCAGGTCTGCCCCTCCTTTACTGTGACCTCGGGGTGCACAGCCACCTCTCCCAGGTCACATGGCAGCAGTGCGGATGAACGGATGGCGTGGTGAAGCAACACCATGAAACCTCCCTTCTCTGAGGACAGAGCCTTCCCTCCACAACAGCTGACGAGAGCCACATTCCCCCAGCAGCACTGGTCAGACGTGACCGCGCTGGTCCCTCAGGCATGCCCAGAGCTCGTCTCGTGGGTGATTCTAGGTCCTGTCGAGTTGACAGTATTAACTGTTGCAGCAGCTGGCTTCCACTGTTCCTCTGGGAGGGCGCTGCCTTCTGTGTGGTAAATCAGTTGATGGCAGCAGATACCCAGAGCTGAGGAACTTCCCATTCTCTTTGCTGTTGCCAGCCATCTGGAGCCCTCAGATGCTCTCCTGTGTAACCGAGTCGGGCTCCATTGCTTTGTCAGCCTCGCTCTTCTGATACAGGCCTCAGCCCTACAAGCCATTCTTCCCACCTACACTGGCTAGTTCTCCATAGCTGTCTTCCATCTGTCCCATCTGCCAGCCCTCTGTCTTGTCCCATGGTTAGCCTACTTTCCTGGTCCAGCGTCATAGCCTGGGTTAGTTCAAGACTGGAGGTGAGAAGGTTTCATGTGACACATGGCTGTACTGCCACTTTCGACTAGGAACTTTTGAAACTTTTTTTTGAATGGGGTACATATTCACATGGTTCAAAAATTTACAAAACACAAAAAGTGAACTCCTGTAACCCACCGTCTGTCCGCCCATTCCAGGGTGGTGAGTACAGCCAGGATCTTTCCAGTCTTTTAAGGACTGTTTTATGATTACATAGCAATTATATTCTATATACTGGTGCACATTTCCTCTAAGAAATGTCTATATGTATTTATTTAGTGTGTGTATGGGGCTGGGCCGTTAAGCATGCCACAGTGCCTGTGTGGGGATCAGAGGGCAACTTGTGGAAGTTGGTTCTCTTCCGCCATGTGGATTCCAGGGACTGAACTCAGATTATCAGGCTTGGAGGCAAGTGTCATAGTGAGCCATCTCATGAGCCCACATGTACATATTTCTTTCTATGCTTTGGGAGTTTGTTGTGCTCATGATTTTAGACCTTATTTTCTAGATCATTGTAAAAGATGTACTTAAAACAAACAGTAGATGGGGTGGGGAGGGGGCTTGGTGGGTGATGTGCTTGCCGCATGAGCATGAGGACCCGTGTTCAGAACCTGATCATCCACGTAAGAGCCCTGCGTAGTGGTGGCACCTGTAACCCCAGCACTGGGACACGAAGACAGGGGGATCCCTGTGGCTCACTGGCCAAGTAGACCAGCATCACCTTGACTTTCAATTTCAGTGACAAATCAGGTCTCAAAAAATAAAGTTGGAGAAGCAAAAATTGAGGGAGGCTTCTAGACTCCAAATACACTTCACGCACTAGCAAGTGCACACTCATATAACATACGCAAAAGGATATTGCTGTGCTTTAAAATCTGCATTTTCTTGAAGATTTTTCCATTTGCTAAATCCAAAGAAGGTAAAACCATTGGTCTTAGTTAGGGTTTCTATTGCTGTGATGAAACACCATAACCAAAAAGCAAGTTGGGGAGGAAAGGGTTTATTTGGCTTACACTTTCATATTCTTGTTCATCACTAAAGGAAGTCAGGACAGGAACTCAAACAGGGCAGGATCCTGGAGGCAGGAGCTGATCTATATATAGGCCATGGAGGGGTGCTGCTTACTGGCTTGCTCCCCATGGCTTGCTCAGCCTGCTTTCTTATAGAACCCGGGACCAGCAGCAGCCCAGGGATGGCCCCACCCACAATGGGCTGGGCCCTCCCCCATTGACCACTGATTGAGAACATGCCATACAGCTGGATCTCATGGAGGCATTTTCTAAATTGAGCCCTCTCTAGTATGTGTCAAGTTGACGTAAAACCAGAAATAACACCATTCAAGAGGCTGGGAAGATTTAACCCTGCTGTGACAGTGGTATTCTGATAGTCTCTCTCTTGCTTTCCCTCCCTGTCTGTCTCTCTGTCACTTTTTATCCCCACCCACTTTCCTACTCCAAGGCCATTGCTCTCAGCATTGCCTGGGCTTTCCCGCCTCTTTCTGCTGCACTCTGAAGTCATCCTCAGCGTTTCCACAGCCAGTGCACCATTCAGCAGGTTCTGACCTCCCTGCTGTCTGTCCCCCTCCATCCCATCTGTCTGGCACACCTCTTTTCTCAGTGCACAACCAAAGCCAATGGGCTCGGTCATCTATCCCAAAGGAGCCAGAAATTGGGGGGGCGGGGGTCATGGGGCACACCCTCCTGTTTGCTTTTCAGTCTCTGGATGCCTCTGCTCTGTCTTGCAGCTGAAGAATCATGGTGAGAAACTAGACAAAGAACAGGCAGCCCTGGAGAAATTAGAAGCTAAAGCTGACCCGAGGTAAGGGGTTTTGGCATGTGCTGTTATCCCTTTGAGGAAACTGGCCACAGTGTCTGCAGCTTGATTTGTCTGATCAAGGGACAGACTAGCCAGGGGTCATGGGCTGGGGCTCCATTTCCATTCAGATAATGTCACATGAGCATCTGGAAGGGACCAGCAGTCCCCTTGATGCTCACTGAGATTCTTGGACCTCACCGGGTCACCCACCTTCCTGTCAGCTCTTCCTGTGACCCGAGCAGTGGTGTGCTGGTTTGAAAAACCATGAACCAGGCCTGCGGGCATAGAGGGTAAAGTGTTTGCTTTTTAAGCATGAGAACCTAAGTTTGATGTCCTAGATCCAACCTGGAAAGGCTGGGCATGGTGGCACATGCTTGTAATCCTAGAGCCAGGGAGGCGGAGACAAGGCCCCTGGCACTTGCTAGCCATCCAGTCTAAACTACTTGGCAGGTCTCAGGCCAGTGAGACCTTGTCTCAAAACACAGGGAGGAACAAGCTGCTGAGACAGCTCTGTGGGGTAAAGTGCTGGCTATGAAGCCAGGTGACCTGAGTTCAGTTCCTGGAACCCAGGCAGTAGAAGGAGAGAACTAACTCCCACAGGCTGTTCTCTGACCTGCACACCCGCTGCACAAGTACACTCACTCACACATACTAAATTAATAAAGAAATATAGTGAAACCTGTTTTAATTGAGAGAAAGTAGGGGCTAGTACCTGACGAACAACGTTTGAGACTATCCTCTAGCCTCCACATGGGTGTGAACACAAATGCACACACACACACACACACACTGTTACTGATAGTGTTTACCCTGAGCACAACTGAGTAAATGATAAATGAATACTCCTGAAGCTCACTGATGTTTCCAAAGTTGACCTTCACATTCTAGAATCCTGTCCTGGGTGGTTTTTTGTCTCCTTGTGGACTTGAAGGTCCAAATGCATAATCAGGAATGGAAATCACGACAATTTGTGGCACTCTCATTACACCCTTGGGGAAAACAAAGGGGATTAAGAAGGAGCTCCTTGTATTCTGGACGTGGCTTTGACCTCGGTTTGTAAAATGAAATGGTAATGGCCTGCCCTGGGCCGTTGGTCTTTCCTCCTCAGCATTCTGCAGAGCCTGAGAGCACTGGTAGCCATGAATGAGAATCTGAAAAGCCAGGAGCAGGAGTTTAAAGCACACTGCCGGGTAAGTGCTGTGGCGCTGGTGGACAGGCAGGAGCTCCCTGTGGGTCCTGGTCTCCCTCCCCCGTGCTGCAGGGCCTGCTAGCCCGTGCGGTGTAAGAAGCTGGTTCAGGCTGAGGAAAGTGCCTTCTGCTCCTGCAAGCCTGGGAGAGCTCTTTCCCAGGAAGGGACGAGCTTGCCTATGGGCACAGAGCACCTGGTTCCCTGGTGGCTTTGTCCCGGCACAAACCAGTGGAAGTAAAGATGAAACGTCTCCATTAAATAGTTAAACCGGGCAGGCAAGATGGCTCAGCGGACAGCGGTGCTTGCCACCAAGCCTGACAACCTGAACTCAGTCCCTGGGGCGCACATGGTGGAAAGAAACAGAAAATGACTCCATAGGTTGTCCCTGACCGCTACACATATGCTGTGGTACACATAGGAGCATGAGTGCACATGTGCAAATACACACCAGATGCGTGTGTGTGCCTGCACACATGCACACAAGCACAGATGGAAAAACAAAGCACGTGTGAAGACGTTAAGGGTTACCTCCAGTTGGTAGCTTACCTGAGCTTTGTAAAGGTTCACCTTGCTTTTCCAGGAGGAGATGGCTCGGCTACAGCAGGAAATTGAGACCCTGAAAGCTGAGAGAACACCGGGCGAGAAGGTAAAGGCTTCAGTTAGTCCCCAGTACCATTAGCTGCTTTCTGGCTGGTGTGTGGAAAGATTGCAGCGGCTCAGGGCCG
The DNA here is from genome assembly GCA_902168415.1 of Peromyscus melanophrys. NCBI lineage: Eukaryota > Metazoa > Chordata > Mammalia > Rodentia > Cricetidae > Peromyscus > Peromyscus melanophrys. Next base: position 49,991 of record CABHPR010144487.1, on the reverse strand, counting down.
TGACTCTTCCTGGGGAGACGTGAAGAAACTTCCATTCGCTCCAGACAGGAAGGGCGCTGACGGGCAGAAGGAAGCCTTCTGTCTAATTCCAGTTTGGTGAACCAAAAGTGTGATTATTGGGGTTGGTTACAGGGGTTTGGGTGTCACAGGGGCTCCACAAGGGGAAATCCCTGGCAACTTGAGGCCAGCAGCACCGCGAGACCCACTTTATTCCGCAGCTTACCTGTCACGTCTTGAGGAGGGGAAGGCTCTCATGAGCCTCTCTGTCCTACATGACGGGCTGTTAAGGCCTGATGGTGTGAGGGCCTTCTGCTGCTCATCCCAGCTACTGTGTTTAAAGATGGCAGCAGCTACATCAAGCCTGGAGTACACAGCCATGCTCTTAGCACCAACCATTAATCATGTTCCATTTTCTTGAGCTGGGCCTGTAATGCACACTTCCCAGGGTTGGTGAGGTGGCTCGCTGGGTGAGAGCCCTTGCTGCTCTTGCAGGGCACTTCCCAGCATGCACACGGTGACTCACAGCCTTCTGTATTCCAGTTCTAGGGGATCTGACGATCACTTCCAGCCCCCATGGTACTAGGTGGTGCATAGGCATACAGTGCAGGTGAAACACTCATGAACATAGAATAAAAATAATTATTTCCTTAAAAAAAAAAAAAAAAAGGCACGCCTTTAATCTCAGCACTCGGGAGGCAGAGACAGGCGGATCTTTGTGAGTTCAAGGCCAGCCTGGTCTACAGAGAGAGATCCAGGAAAGGTTCAAAGCTACACAGAGAAACCCTGTCTCAAAAAATAAATAAATTAATTAATTAATTAAAATTAAAATTAAAATTAAATTTTTTTTAAAAAAAGGCCAAGCATGGCTGCAAGAGCCTATAACCCCATCACTGTAGTCGGTAGAGACAGGAGGATTGCTGGATGGGGCTTTCTGACCACCAGCCTACGTCTACGTTCAGGGTATGAGGCAGAGAAATAGAGCAGAACACTGGACACTTTCCTCCAGCCTCTACATAGGAGTATACCTAACACACACCGCACTCTGCACACGAGTGTACCTTAACACATACCCACTCCACCCACATTGTATTTCTCAACTTTCTCCTGTGCTTTTCTTGGATCTTTTTTGTTTTTGTTTTTGTTTTTTTAAGACAGGGTTTCTCTGTGTAACAGTCCTGGACATCCTGGAACTCGCTCTGTAGAACAGGGTAGCCCTGAACTCAGATCCCCCTGTCTCTGCCTCCCAAATACTGCTATTAAAGGCATGTACCATCATGCCCGGTGATTTTCTTGGATCTTATCCAAGTGATTCCTTCTAGGTTTGGAAGGAGCAGCCACAGGCCCAAAACTCTGACCCCTCCCTCCATAGGAAATGTCTGAGCTGTTTCCCACCTAGCCTGTCTTTTTAAGTTTTTTCCACTTTACCCCGAGTAGCTGGGATTACAGGCCTGAGCCACCAGACTCTGTGGATCTCTTGGATTTTGTTTTCCCTTACCACACTTCATTCAAAGCTTACCCTCTCCCCAGATGTGGGGTGGTCATGGCCATGGAGCCCACTCACTGAGCCTGCCCTGCACTTGTAGCAGGGAATGGGCAGGTCCAAGCTCCCAGCACTGATGTCCTCCAGGTGCCCCACCGCTATGCCCAGCACTCTCCAGTGGACACGAGGCCATGGGAACTGCTGTCCCCAGCCAGAGAGCGCCAGGCCTCAGAGCTGCTGTGTCATCTCAGTGGGAGATGCCCCCTCTGTGAGGGAGAGGAGGAATGCAGCCCAGGCTGCCCTCGGGCACTTCTCCAGCACTGACCTTTGAGGCATCTTCATTTCCACTGGCCTCTGAATCAGCAGCGATCACGATCACGTTTGTCTCATCACTTCCTACCAAAGGCATTCTTCTATTGAGAATGAACTACAAGGGGCCGGGGAGCTGGCTCCAAGGGTAAACTGCCTGCTGTGCAAGCGCAGAGACCTGAGTTTGGATCCCAGCACCCATGGAGAAGCAGGCAGTGAGGAGACGGACACAGAAGGAAGCTCACTGGCCAGGCAGTCTAGCCAGACTGGCTGAGTTCCAGGTTCAGTGAAGTGCTCACCATCAAGACTGATGAGTTCAGTTTGATCCCTGGGTCCCACATAGTAGAGGGAAAGAACAGCAAGGTGTACACACACACACACACACACACACACACACACACACACACACACGCACACACTCGTACTAGCATGTGAATATAAACACATGTGATGGATAAATATAACGGTTTTTTTTCTTAAATAAATAAGGAGGAGAGTGATAGAGCAAGACACCAATATCGACCCCCACACTTCACATGCACACACTCAAAAGAGCTAGTGGAGATTGTACCTGGCAAACTTGGAAGAACAGTCTAAAATCTGGGTTTCTCGAACCATCTGGCCACTCTTCAGAAAATCGAGGTCCATTTCAGCCCTGTAGTTGCTCCTCTCGGCTCCTGTCCGTGAAGCCCAGACACTTAGCTTCTGTCTGCGCCCCTTACTGAGCAAAGGTGCTGACCCTGTTTTCATGCTTTCAGACTCTCTCCGGTGCAGAGCCACAGGGTGCCCTGACCTCCACCATGACTCACAACGTAAGTATCTCCTCATCCTTGGGACCAGCATTGTCCTGAGAGAACCTGTCAGCCTCCTTTCCATTCTCCCTGCACAGCCTTCCCGGCCTACTGTCCAGTCTGTCCAGCCACCTCCTCTCTGCTGCCTTCTGGGGACATGGTACCATCTTAGACCTCTCATTCCTTAGATGGAAGAGGCCTGTGTCAGTCACATGAGCTCTGAGGCCCGAGAGTGGTGCAGAGGGGAAAACTCCTCCTTTGCTGCATGACAGCAGGCCACTGCTCTAGCTGTCAAACTGTGTGTCAGGTCTGTCCAAGGTTGCCAAGGTTGAACTTGCAGCTCAACCCAGTTATAAACTTACTTACAATATTGTACGGGAGTTTTTTGGTAACTTGATTGCACATTTTTCAAGCGTGAATGTTGTAAGTGACGACTTCATGTCACATGTATTATAAATGAGTGGATGTGACTGTGTTCCAGCCCACTTCTGTCTACAGAAATAGGCAGAGAGTTGGACATGACTCAAAGGTAGAGGCTTTCTGTGGCATGCTCTAGTTTGCTGAACCTCGTTATGAGTTAAAACAATACTTGTCGCACGTAAAGAGAGAGGAAGAGGGGCCTCCAAGCAGGGCCGTTAGGGTGGTTCTTCATAACGTGTTAGGAGACTGGACATGGGACTCCTACAGTGGTATGTTAGATGTCACCTGTCACTGAGCCCTGTCCAAGAAACTGCACATGTGCCATATGTGTTCATGTGCATGCATGCCCCTTCCATAATTTTCTCTGAGACAACAGACTGTCCAGCATTTTTTCCCATGTCTAGGTTCAATGCAGAGCCACACCTATGGGATTAGCTCTGTCCCAAAAGAACTTTCTGTAATGATGAAAATGTTTGCATAAGCATCTTCCCATGCATAGTGCATGGCTATGGAAACTGGGGGACTGATTTTTTTTCTTACTTTAATTGATGCAGCTTTGAATAGACATGTAGGGTTAGTGGTTGTCATTTTGGATTATCATTTTGGATACTTCAGGTCCAGGCAGAAACATAAACAGAAAAGCAGTGTTAGCTGAAAACTCGGAGACGTAGGACAAAGACTCTTAAGTTAGTGTGTTGGCTCCCTTTTGTTGTAGAATGTTCCAGGTTATGGGGGTGGGGAGCTTCAGCAGCCCATAGGAGGTACTCAGTTAAGAACCTTGGACTTAGGGGCTGATGAGGAAAGTACTTTCCTTACAAGCTTCATGACATGAGTTCAATCCCCAGAACCCACACAAGGTGGAAGGAGAGAACCAGCTCCCCAAAGCTGCCCTCTGACCTCCACAATCCACAGTTCAGTAATAATAAATACATTTTTTTAAAAAGAACATTGGATTCAGCCAGGATGCTGGCAGAAGAACAGGTTTAAGGCTACAGCGTGGAAGTGTCTCATGGGTGGGAGGCGCTAAACTTGGCCATCTGAGAGAAGGAACCCGAGGCTCAAGCTGAGAGGATATGGTTAGATGTACTCGACTTCCAAAGACTCCATCAGGGAGTGGAAGTTCCATTCTAGATAACCGTGGCCTGTTCTCGCTCTTAGGAGGACCTGGACAGACGGTACACCATGGAAAAAGAGAAGCTGTACAAGATCCGCTTACTACAGGTGGGTGTCCACAAGGCCAGTGGTGCCCAGATGTGCCTGGCTGGAATGAATGTCCTGGGACTGGACGGGGAGGGGACGAGGTGTAGAGCGGCTGTGCTCACCGCTTCCTTTGTATGCAGCCATGCCATGATTTAAGGTGTGGCCGACAGCATCACAGATGTCTGCTACCTTCAGCATTGCTATTTGGAGTTGAACTTCACCTTGCCTACAGAGCAGGTGTGATTAGCCTCGTGTTCTGTATGGAAAAAAGTAGGTTCAGGGTGCTAGGGAGATGGCTAGGAAGTTAAGAGCACTTGCTGTTCTTGCAGAGGACCCTAGTTCTGTTCCCAGAACTCACATGAGTTGCCTTCCAACCGCCTGTAACTCCAGCTCCAGGGAATCTGACAGGCTTTTCTGAACTCCACAGGTACCTACACTCGTGTTCACATACCCCCACGCAAGCACACACAAGTACACATCATTAAAAAGGAAAATAAGTTTAAGGGGTGCCGAAGAGATAGCTCAGCAGTTAAGAGCACTGGCTGCTCTTTCAAATGACCCAGGTTCAATTCCCAGCACCCACATGGCTGCTACACTCTGATTCTAGGGAATCAAGCACCCTCTTCTGACTTCCAAGTGCACTGGGCACCCACATAGTACATAGGCATATGTATACATATAGGCAAAACACCCACACTCATAAATGATAAAATATATTTTTTTTTTTAAAAAAAAAAAAAGACACCTTTAAAAAAAAATGCTTTCAAGTAGGCTTTTTCTCCAAAGGCAAAGCCTCGCATAGATCCCCAAGGCAGGAATCAAGTTCATGTCTCCTTAATAACTGGAGATCTGAGAGAGTGGTGTCACATCTGGAGCGGAGAGGTTGTAGAGCCAGCTGCAAACCTAACCACAGTTGACAATGTATTCCTAAACCCATTATATTCCCAATGTCTGGCTCATGGAGAGTCAAACCCACAAATGGCCCTCGGCCTTGTGTTCTGTGTTAGTTTGGAACACTTTCCTTGCCTTTGGAAGGGGAAAGCCAAGCTTTGGCAGGAATGGCCAGGGGGCTTCAGAGGCCTGTGAGGGGTTATTCCCATCTTCCTGGCTCTTAACTGTTCTGTGAGGTATTTGGTTAAATTCAGAGGAGTCAAGTATGTCCTTGATGCAAGAGCACTATTCTAATTTTTATTTTAGTGTTTTGAGAGGGAGTCTTATAGCTCAACCTGCCTCAAACTCTATGTGTAGCCACAGCTGGCCTTGAACTTCTGATAATCCTGCCTCCATCTCCCAAGTGCTGGGATTATAGATATGCACCACCATGCGTGACTACCTTTCAAATATTTAAAGACGGCTTCTCAGCCTTCAGCAAGACCAAGAGCAAATATTTAAAGATACATAGAATTAATACAATCTGGGCCTGCTGCTGTTTGGAGACCCTGACTGGCTACTTACTCAGCCATGCATCGGGACCCAGGAACAAGAACTGGAATGGCCTGCCCTCTGGGAACTAGTTATTTGACGACCAAGAGCCGCCCGTGTGTGCCAAAGAACAAGGCTGTTTATGTGGGCAATGCCACTTAAACCACTGCTAAAGCGAGGCTGGGGCGGAACTAGAAGAGGGCTTCACAGAAGCCAGTAGGTCGCTGGGGGCCTGGCCTGGGTAGACAGCAGGATCTGTGAATGGGGCTGGCAGGGGAAAGTGAAGTGCTGTAGCTACAGGAATTTAGTGATGACTGGATGAGATGGGGCTCAAGGGTGACGCTCAGGTGTCTGACCCAAAGGTGTGTACGTGTGGAAATCATTGGGAAACGGACATCAAAGAGGAGGGATTCAAGTGGCAGTGTGAAGAAAGTGTTAGTAAACTCCCAGCTGGGTGGGGAGTGGGGTTTGCTGGAAGTCAGCTCAGTAGTTTAAAAAAATGTGTGAAGACCAGGGATCAGATCCTTGGAAGCCATGTAAATTCAGGTGGACATAGTGGCCCACCTGAAATAACACCTCAGAGGGACACAGATCCCCAGAGCAAGCTGGCTAGCAAGACTAGTCCTGTCAGAGCTCTGGGTGTGATCGAGACACCCTGACTCCATGAATAAGGTGGAAGGATGACAGGGTGATTCCTGCCATCGACCCTAGGTCTTGATGTGCACATGTACGTATGTGCAGTGTGTGGATGCTAACTCAGGCTGTGGACATGTGGGCAAGACCCAGGACTAAACCCTAGTGAGCAGGTAAAACAAGAACAAGAGAGAGGGGTGCGAGAGGAGCCAAGGGCTGCTCACAGAGGCTGAGCAGACAGCGTGGGTTGCCATGTCCAACTTCAATATGATAGTTTTTGCCTCATCTTATTATATTTTATTTTGTTATGTTTGCCTGTTATTCTGTTCTTTTCTAATGAGAGACAGAAAGGGAGTAGATCTGGAGGGGAGGGGAGGTGGAGAGGAACTGGGAGGAGTAGAGGGAGGGAAAACTGTAATCAGGATATATTGTATGAGAAAAGAATATTTTTTATTGAAGAAATTTTTTATTCATTTTACATACCAACCACAGATCCCTCTCTCATCCCTCCTCCTGCTCCCCCCCCCAGTCTTACCCCCACAACCCACCCCTCCTCCCCTCCTCCCCTCCTCCAACAGGGTAAGTTCTCCAATGGGGAGTCAGCAAAGCCTGGTACATTCAGTTGAGGCAGGACCAAGGCCCTCCCCCCTGCATCAAGGCTGAGCAAGGCTTCCCATCATAGATAATGGGCTCCAGAAAACCAGCCCATGCATCAGGGATAGATCCTGATCCCATTGCTAGGAGCCCCTCAAACAGACCTAGCTACACAACTGTCTCCCATATGCAGGGGGTCTAGTCCAGTCCCATGCAGGCTCCACAGCTGCTGGTCTAAAGTTCGTGAGTTCCTAAGAGCTTGGTTCAGTTGTCTCTGTAGAGTTCATGATCTTGACCCTCCCACCTTGCTCATATAATCCTTCTTCCCTCTCTTCGACTGGACTCCTGGAGCTCGGCCTGGTGCTTGGTTGTGCATCTCTGCATCTGCTTCCATCAGTTACTGGATGAAGGCCCTATGATGACAGGAAGGGTATTCACCTGTCTGATTACTCGGTAGGCCAGTTCAGGCCCCCTCTCCACTATTGCTAGTAGTCTAATTTGGTTGGAGTCATCCTTGTGGATTCATAGGAACTTCCTTAGCACCAGGTTTCTCCCTAACCCCATAATGTCTCCCTCTATCCAGATATCTCTTTCATTGCTCTCCTACTCCCCCAGCTTGACCATCTTGTTCCCTCATGTTCTCATCCCCATCCCCTCCCCTCTATTGCCCCCCCCATCCCCAGTTTACTCATAGAGATCTCTGTTTCCCCTTCCCAAGGTGATCCATGCATCCTTCATAGGGTCCTCCTAATTTTCTAGCTTCTCTGGAGCTGTGGGTTGTAGTCTAGTTATCCTTTGCTTTACATCTAATATCCACTTATGAGTGAGTACATACCATGTTTGTCTTTCTGAGTCTGACTTACCTCACTCAGGATGGTATTTTATAGTTCCATCCATTTGCCTGCAGATTTCATAATGTCATTGTTTTTTACAGCTGAGTAACACTCCATTGTGTATATGTGCCACATTATCTTTATCCAAGGATGTATTTTCAATAAAAGAAAAAAAAGAGAAAAAAATATATATGGGAAGTAGTTGAGGACTGGAGGAGCTAGAAGCTCAGACTCCTCCATTCAGCATGCCCCAGAAAACTTCTGAGGTAACCACTGCAGTTAGGGAACCCAGGACAGATCAAAGTAATGATCCCGCCAGAGTCCCCTTGGTAAAGCAGTGAGTCTTTATTGGGATCATTTACAGGGATGATGGTGAGGGGTGATGACAAGGAGCAGGGATGACTCACCAAAATCCCCCCTCACACAATTGACAACAGCTGCAACCCCGAAGCCCCCTGCACCGTTTTCAGGCAGCGAGACAGGTGGGCCTCTCCTTGACACCTTTTCTAGGCATCGTGACTGGTCCGTCTCCTCGGCCAGCGGTTGTTTGCTGCCTCCTTAGGGAGGAGTCTAGTGAATCTTGTAAGTTTCAGCTTTCTCAGAGTGTGGAGTTTGTTTACTTCCTGAGTTTCCTGAGCCCCCTACCCCAAGAAATGTTCCAACCGGGAGGAAGTTCCACTATAACATTCATCAAGGGGAGAGAAGGCCCAGGAGCTGTGGCTTGAGGGTGGGAGGCACTAAGCATGCCTGGCTGCCAGGGTGATAGAAACAGAAAAAGGCAAGAGGCTGGTGGCTGAACGGTGGTGTAGCTCAGGAAAAGACTTTTTTAAAGCGAAAGACTTGAGCAGATTTAAATGTTGAATAGCTAGTGTATCCACAGGCACCTACACACATGCAGAGCATTCTAGAAATAGAGGCACAATAAAAAGGTGGCATGTGTGCTGGTGTGAGATGGCTCCTAGGGTAAAGATGCTTGCTGCTTACCACCAAGCTTGATGAAGTGTGTGCTGTGTACGGGTGCAGGGATGGGTTCATTTCCTCTGCCTCGTAAAGAGTTAGAGAGAAATGTTACTAGAAATCTTGGGGAGTCCAACAGAGCTGTCATACAATGTTAGGGAAATCGGGGTTTCCTCGTGGGGTTCTTGATTTCGTTAATAAAAGAAGTAAGAATACACTCAAACAGAAGATCACGGGCAGTTTATTAATTAGAGTTTAAAAGACAAACCCCAGGGTGGGCAGGCTGTGAATCTCAGCGCTGCATGGAGGGAGAATGAAGGCGAGTGTGGAGGTCAGTCACACAGTAGGGGCGGGAGCTTTAGAAAAAGGAAAACGCCAGCCGCATTAGTTAGCCACTTTAAAAGGATAGTTAAGCTCTTGCCAGGGTTAGAAAGGCAAGGACAGAGAAAAGAGAAGAGTACCGTCCTTCTGCATCTGGACCCAGAGAGGCACGCAGGCAGAGCCAGCCAAGCTTGATGGTGGGTCATAGAGACTGAATGCAAAATTAGCCTATCATAGGGGTATTCTGGCCTGGTCCCTGCCCTGTCCCACGGGACTAACTCTTAAGGGAGGAGACAAGGGCATGTCTCCACCTAGAGGTAGATTCCATCCTTTACAACCTGAATTCAGTCCCCAGAACCCGTGGTGGAAGGAGAGAACTTCCACAGATTGTCCCCTGAATTCCACCCATGCCGTGGCACATGCACAATAAACAAACAAATGTAATTTTTAAAGATTTTGAAGATTGAATGGTTATACCCTGATATTCCTGGGGAGAAACAGCATAGCGTTGGCCTGCACCCCTCTGCCCAAAGCTCCTGGACTGGACTTAAGATTTGGTTACAAGAGTGGGTTTCCTGCCTAGAGGTTGTGTTTCCTTGGAAATTAGAGCTCCATCCCTGCTGCTGGGACAGTCAGGCCAGAGGATTGGTGGGGCCATGGAACGGAGGAACGAAGGCCCAGGGGAACGGCGGCGCTCAGCCCAGGTCCTGAGATTCAGACAAGAGCTATGTGGAAGCTAAGTGACTTGCTTCTGTGGCATGGTCTTAACGCAACTCCCTGCTGTCTCCTGTACACCTAACAAGACAGTGTCCCTTTCCAAAGGGTTTGAGGAGTCAGTTATGGGCTTCCAGGTAGACTGAGGAATTTGGAATGCATTTTAGAGCAGCAACCTGTCAGCTGGGACTCTCCTTTCACTTCCTGTTCTTGGGTCAGTCACCCTGAGTCTTTCTGTGGTTCTGGTTAGCAACTTCTGCACATGTCAAAAATGGAAAAGCCAATCACAGTCCCACATGAGGATCCCAAGCCAGTAGCCAAATGTGTATCTTTGTGGCTGGCTCAGCATGTGGGGTGCAAACAGATGCAGAAATTCTTTTACCGAGTGTCCTCTCCCTCCCTGTCTCTTTACATTTAGGCACGAAGAAATCGAGAAATAGCGATTTTACATCGCAAGATTGATGAAGTGCCCAGTCGAGCCGAGCTGATACAGTATCAGAAGCGATTTATTGAACTCTACCGTCAGAGTAGGTGCATTGATCAAACACAGGCTGTTGGGCCCCAGGAAGGATGAGAAGCCAGGGGCTCCATCCACTTTAGTATGGTACAGCACTGGCCAGAGCACAGTTTGCAAATTCCACCCTGAAAAGGACCTTGCTTCATCATCAGGCCTGCTGAACAGGTCCAAGAGCTGACTTGTAGCCTGACTGTTCACTCTGTAGATGGGTTCATGATCTCGAGAGCCAGCTTGCTATGGTTAGCTACATGCAGTCACCTGAGCCCCCTCTTCTTTCTGGTTTCTTATGAACCATCCCCATCCCAGCATCTCCAAATGGACCTCAGTCATGCTGCATGGAGTCTCACTGGAGCATCATATTCTCTTTAGAGCTTTAGAGCATCATATTCTCCTCATAATCCAGGACCAGTCTCCCCTCAGCTGACCCAGTGACTACATTATGTTAGGCTCAAAGCCACCCCCAGGGTCTTAGGGAGATGGTTCAGCTAATAAAGTGCTTGCCTTACAAGCATGGAAGCATGAGGACCTGAGTTTGTTCTCGGTCCTGAAAAGTGTTTTGTTGTTTAAAAAAGAAAAAAAGTCTGGCAAGATGGCTCAGGGGTTTAGTGCACTTGTTTTTGCAGAGGACCTAGGTTAAATTCCTAGCACCCACCCTGAAAAGGTGACAGCTCACAGATATCCATAACTCCAACTCCAGTTCCAGGAGATCCAGCACCCTCCATGGTCACCAGGCACACACACATGTTGTGCACATATATGCATGCAGACAAAGCATCCATACAGACTTGTTTTTAAAAGTCAGGCATGATGGTACACACACTGGGGGGTGGAGACAGGTGGATCCCTGAGGCTCACTGAACAGCCGGCCCAGCTTAGTGCGTGAGCTCCAGGTTCGGTGAGAGATCTTATCTCAAAAATAAGGTGAAGAGGGGTTGAGGAAGATATCCAGTGTCAACCTCCGGCCTCTGCATGCACATGTACGCAGGTACAAACATGTATGCACAGAGACAAAAGCTTCCATGACGGTTAAGTGTGCACAAGGCCCTGGCACACGTTGTACAGGTTGGGATGCTTTATTGGCTGATGCCCTTACGCTGCGATGCTGATCTCTTTGGCAGTTTCTGCGGTGCACAAGGAAACCAAGCAGTTCTTCACTTTGTACAACACCCTGGACGACAGAAAAGTTTATTTGGAAAAGGAGGTATGAGCCTTCGATTACTTGTTTCTTTTCTTATTATGTTTTAAAATGTATTGTGGGTTAGGGGGCTGCGTACGTGGAGGTCAGAGGGCTGCTTGTAAGAGTCGGTTCTCTCCTTACACCATGTGGGCTCCAGGACTAGAACTCGGGTCTTTAGGGTTGGCAGCAGGCACCTTTACACTAAGCCATCGCGCTGGCCTTAGTAAGAGCCTGTATGGGAAGAAAATAACTTAGATGAGCCACTAAGAGCGTAGTAGCTCCAGAAGATTCAGGTAAGCCTCGAGCCTGCGACGGAGGCGTTTAGTAGAGAGAGACGCCCTGGGCCAAGCATCCAGGTTTGTCACTGCAAAGCAAGAGATTGCCTGGGAGTTCATTGCAGTAAGGCACAGCTGGTGTTCACCAGCTCTGTAGTATCATGTGAGAAACACCATCATGACGGGCTCAGAAGATGGCTTAACCCATGAAGTGCTGGCTTTCCAAACAGGAGGTTCTGGGTTCAATCCCCAGAACCCACATTTAAAAAAATAAAAGCAGGCATGGTCATATGCTTGTAATCCCAGCACTGGGGAAGCAGAGACAGATAGATCACTGGGAATCACTGCCCTATCCCTGTCCTAGCCGCCTTGATCAACTTCAGGCCAGGGAGAGACCCTGTCTTAAAAAGCAAGGTGGATAGCATCATGAGGAGTGGCAGATGAGGGTGTCCTCTAGCCTCCACAGGCAAGTGTATGTACAAACACAAAAACATAAGAGAAAAAAAAAAAAACACACACACACACACAAAAAAAAAAACACACTCTTTCCGAAGTATTAAGGGTAAGAATGTTATTCCTGTGTTGTGTGTTGTGAGTCCGAAGTTCAGGTTTAGTTACTGCTTAGGGATGAGCCAATAGGTTAAACAATGCCCAGCCAGGAAGACCCTAGACAGCCCTTCCCGGCAGATGAGGGGTCCAGATATGAGGGCAGAGACAGTTTCAGGACCATGAAGGATATGTTTTATCAGAAGCTCTCAGGACCATTTAGCAGCTGACCACGTTGGTTGACTTGGTGGGAGTGGGGTGGTGGAAGATGGCCAGTATCTTCTCTTTCTCAGCTGACCCACCCCGGGCTGATAGCCTCAAAATAAAGAGGATGTTAGGGAAGACAAAAATGACCTGTCCTGGCAGTTTGTCCAAAGAGCTCTGCCACTAGAGTCCTCTCAGCTGGCAACCGGGTTCTTAAAAGAGCTGTCCTTCCTTCCGCATTCTCACGATCATGCATTCTGGGGGAAAGTTGTCTTCAGGTAGATAGTGGTGGATTCCCGGAGGAAAACTCCGCAGGCAAGACATGTTGCTCTTTCTTTTCTTCTTTCATGTGTTACTTTGGCCCACTTGACAGCTCTTTATTCTTTCAGTGGTGTTATCCCAGCACAGGCAAACTTTCCAGCAATGACTGAGGTGGTGTGGGAATCTACTGCCTTTTACTTACACGATTCTTTTTCATTCCCGCAGATTAGCCTGCTTAACTCAATTCATGAGAACTTTTCCCAGTAAGTACCACATGCTCTCTTCCCTTGCTGCCCTCCCGATCTTGCTGTGGTGCATGAATGGCCTGGTGCTGGGATGTGAACCTCTCACTTTCCTACTCCACTCAGGGCAGACAGGCTTTAATGGAAGGTTCTGCAAACTATAATGCACTGGGTAAAGAGCCTGCCTTGCACAAGGACCCGAGTTCCATCCCAGAACCCTCAGATGGAAAATCGAATGTAGTGTCATGACTATAATCCCAGAGCAGAGGGGGTGGAGACAGGCAATTCCTGGGATCCAGTTTCCAGCCAGCCTAGCCTTTTTGGTGAATTCCAGGCCATTGAGATAGCTTGCTTCAAAAACCAAGGTAGGCAGACCCTGAGGATGGATGCCTGAAGGCATATTCTGTAGGTTAGCATACATCCTCTAAACTGGGGATTTAGCTCGGTAGAGAAATGCTTGTGTAGAGTGTGAAGACCTGGGCTCAGTTCCCAGCACTGCATAAGCTGGGACTTCTTAGTACACAACTGTAATCCTAGCACTTGGGAGGGAAGATAGAATCAAGAGTTCAAGGTCATTCCTAACTACAATGTGTGTTCAAGGCCAACCTAGGCTACATGAGATTTTTGTCTCAAAAAATAAAATAAAATAAAACAAAATAAAATGTGTAGCAAGGACATCTCTGTAAATCGTATAGCAAGGCCATCAGGTCACACCAGCTCTGGAGTGTATCCACGGTGAGCTAGCCTACCCATCTTCCTGGTAGCTCAAGGCTTGCTCCCAGAATAGCATGCTTCCCTTTCCTAGCACAAGCTTCTGTGGGCCCCTGGCAGGAGACCAGAAACATTTTAAGACCAAGTTCTTCTAGAATCAGGGATGTCTATGTCTTTTCTAATTTAAACACAGCAGGACTAAGGCATTCTCCATTAGGCCTGAATTGGATCCTCAGGACCCATGGCATGCCAGGGAGGGAGTCTTGAAGGGAAAAAAGCCAGCAGCCATAGTGTCCTGGGAGGTGCAGGTGTGGTCCTGTTGCCCTTCTCAGACTATAGTACTGTCTTCCTGATGACCGTCACAGTTCTGTTCTGTCAGCCCACTCACTCTCTGGGAGAATCCCCAGTTCTGTGAGCACTGATGTTCTGATCCTCCTGGTTCCCATCCCTCTGTAGGGCTGGATATGGGTAGGAAGGTGTAGCAGGCAAACCGGGAAATCTACCCCCCACCTGCTGCCTCCAGCATGGTTTCAGGCTCCCCAGCTCAGATCTAGGAATACTCAGAGCATGTCCTCTAGTTCCAGGTGACATCTCCCTGTCCTCAGATTCTTAAAAACAAAACTGAGTTAATTTCTTAAGCAGTACATGCCATAATTCATGGCAAATGGCATTTTTATTATTTTTATTCACATTTTATGTTGAGAAAATACATATTGGTTAAAAGTTGAAAGGAAGAAGCTGAAAAGTCCTAGGAAGGGGAGCCCCCCAAAGTTGCCTGTGTGCATACTGCTGCTGAAAGAGGTACACATACCTGTCTGTGTAGACTAAAGAAGTAGCATATTCTCACCTTCATAGTTTTCCTCTGAATCCATCTCCGTCTAGTTAAAGAAAGTTGTTCCTTCTGCAGTCCATTGCCACAGGAACATAGGGAGAATGGGAAAACAGATTCACATTTGGTTATTAGATCAGAGGTTTGGAATATTGATTGCATGCTATTCTTGGTGGCCCTCTGGATCCACTGACCCCTGCAAAGACCTAGTTGACTGTTGGGCACACTCTAGGTACAGGGCTGACTCCTTGGTGTCCCCCACCCCTTTCTCATAGTCCCATGTGCTGGACCTACCTCTGCTGATTTCTCTTTCAGAGCCATGGCCTCCCCTGCTTCCCGGGACCAGTTTTTAAGGCAGATGGAACAAATCGTCGAAGGCATTAAACAAAACCGGATGAAGGTCAGCTAGCTCATTCTACAGCACCTCTGTGGTGGTGAGGAGGTCCCAGGCTTAGGCTTTCCGTCCTGACTGCACCCTTCCACACTGCCTCCCAGCAGACATGAGACTGGTAGGGGAGGCCTCCACACTATTAGCCATAGCTCCAGGCACTGAGCACTCCTGTATCCAGGCACTGTGCTACTCCCCAGTAGACTGTATTAAATAAGTGACCCTACCCCCTCCCCTCCTTTACGGAACAAGAACTGTCCTTCCCTAGCAACCTTCTCTTGCCCATCCACCTCCTCCCTGGTCATTTATCTCACGACATTTCACACCTAAACTGACTCCTTCCACATAAATGAAGCAGGGTGTGATAGCATGTGCTTATGATTCTGATGCTGGGGAGAGCGATGGAGGATCCCTGGGGCTCACGGGCTAGCCCTCCTAGCCTACTGAGCCAGTCCTAGGCCAGGCAGAGACCTGTCTCAAAAACAAGGTGAGGGATTACAGCCGAGTTTGTCCTCGAGCCTATGCACACATACGCGTGCACGTGGACACTTGCACAAATACACACACATGCGTGCACATGCACCATCGCTGTTACGTGCAGGCAGCACCTGCTCTGTACATGAAGTCTTCCTGCCTTCACCTCCTGGCTGGCTGATGTTCTACATTTAGCTTCAGAAAACACGGCACACACCGCTCCTGGTTCTGCTGAGTTGTCCCTCCTCAGAGCTCTCCCCCACCCCCAGCCTTCTGCATCACAGAGTCCCCATGCCCTCACCATCTCTCCCCATTCCGTTTTCCTCCGCATTGATGCTGCTGAGAACGGTAACATGCATTTGTTTGTGAGATGCTTGGTTGCTTGGTTTGGTTTGGCACAGTACCAGTTGCCAGGATGTGCTCAGTGAGAACAAAGACTTTGCTGTTCACTGCTAACTTTAGGCCCTCTGTAGGTGTTCCGGTACTGTTTACCAAGTGAATAAAGGACCTGAATTTAGTCCCTAGAACCCTGAGAAAATGTCAAGTGTAGTGGTGTTAATGTATTCCCGGAGCTGGGGACCTGAAGACTGGAGCATCCCTGGGGTTTGATGGGGTACTTGGCAAGTTTCAGGCCAGTGATGGTCCCTGTCTCTAAAACAAGGTGGGGACAACTAGGTGGCTCACTGGGTATAGGATGTGATAGAAGGAGAGACAAGTTGTCCTCCAACCTCCACGTGCAACCTCCTCCAGCTTTTGGCTACTTTAGAGAATCCCTTGAAGTCAGCATCTAGTGTCTGTATAAGATCAGAATCCTGGGAACAACCTATAACATAGTCAAGGTAATTGTAGATAGCTTATCCTATGATGCAGTTATGATAAGTGAAGGGGTGATGGGCTATTTTATTATAAATACACAATTATATATATCAGGGTTACTCACCCACAACACAGCCGCCATTCCGGGCCAGATAATCCTTTTCCTTATCACCATCCCGAACCTGTAGGGTAGTGCGCAGGTCCTCCTTGCTAGTGATGCCAGCAGCTCCTTCCTCACAGTTGTGACACTCACTCACTCGGAACCTCTTGCAGACACTCAGAAATATGCTCTAAAAAGTAGTCCCCAGTCGAGAATACCCCCAAAACACATGCTGTTCACCTAACATTGCGTGGCAGTTGAGCTTCCGACTATATTATAGAGCCTGCAGATGGTATCATTCAGGAAAACAGGCCAACCTGAGAAACGATGTTCCGAGGAAGGGCCTGGAAGAAGCAGCTGCAGATGCTAATCGGGGCTGCCTGTTGTAGTCGCTGTCAGAATGCCTGTTCTTTCTTTCATTCATTCATTCATTCATTCATTCATCCACCGAAATGTTTCCAACAGATGGAAAAGAAGAAGCAGGAGAACAAGATGAGAAGGGACCAGTTGAACGATCAGTACCTGGAGCTTCTGGAAAAGCAGCGGCTCTACTTCAAGACTGTGAAAGAGTTCAAAGAGGTGAGAGGGTGTGGGCTGGACGGGGGGTAGCCAAAATCAGGTGCTCATTCACCTCACCTCAAGACACACCCTTAAAGACCAGAGCTGGGGGCTGGCGAGACCTGGGCTTTGTCAGTGAGGCACTCGCTGTGAAAGAAGGAGTACTCGGGTTCGATCCCCAGAACTCACAAAAGACAGGTATGGTGCCCACTTGTGATCCCAGTGCTGAGGGAGGGCAGGCAGAAGCACCACTGGGCTTGTTGGCCACCCAGCCCAGCCTACTCCGTGAGTTTCAGGCCGGGGAGACACCCTGCCTCAGAAAAGTAAGGTAGGGCCAGCAAGACACTTCGTGGGTAAAGGTGTCAAGCTTGATGACTTGGCTCCAATAGCCAGTACCCACTTGGTGGAAGGAGAGAACCAACCACGCAAGTCGCCCTGTGATCTCCGTGGCAGGCACACACACATACACACAAAACAAACAAATAGAAAATATAACTTTAGAAAGAAGGTAGACAATGCCTAAAGAGCAGCAACTGAGTCTGACCTCGGACCTCCATAGGCACACGTACATACATGTGTGCAAGCACACACACACATGCACACATGAACAAAATGAAAAGAAAACGTCCCATGCCGACGATGTTCTTGTTTATTTTTAAAGGTTATTCTGTCTCCTCTTCCGCCTTACTCTTCTCTACCTGGCCGACCCCCTGTTTTGTGAGTTAACTGTGGCAGCAGAATGCCTGTCTGAGGCATAGCAACAGCTGTCACCCTTTCAAATGTCCTCCCAGCTCTGACTGTGCCTCTGGCATAAACCAGGTTCTAAACCAGGCCTGCTCTCTGCCCTCATGGAGCTTCACTGTGCTGAAGGAGACGGATGTGAAGCTAAGAAACAGACAGAAGCCACAGTGAACAAGAAATAATAACAGTAATAGTTTCAAACTTCACTATGCAGAGAGACAGATGTAGATTTGCAGCCAAGGTGGACTCTACAGGACGAGCAGGGCTCTGCTCTGGGGAGAGCAAGAGCATGTCAGGGAGCAGCCAAGGTCCTGAGGCTCGGGAAGAGCCCAGCACCTGATGTGGAGTCCATATGTGATGCACATGTGTGTGCCTGTGCATGCCCATGCATGTCTGTGCAGAGACCAGAGGAGGATATCAGATGTCTGCTCTATCATTCTTCTGCTGTATTCTTTTGAGACAAGGTCTCTCACTGGTCCAGAGCTAGACTGGCAGCCAGAAAGTCCCACCAATCCTCGGTCTCCATACCCACAGAACCAAGGTTACAGGCATGTGCACAGTCATGCCCATCTTTTTGTGCAGGGGATGGGGATTCAGACTCAGGTCCTCATTCTTGCTCATCAGGCACACTTCCCACTGAGCCATCTCCCCAGCCCCTCAGCTCCCTTTTGGTTAGAGACATGAGAAAGCTTTGGGAAGGGCCTGGGGTTGTTGGGGGTTTGCTAAGCGAAGGGTCTTGAGCTGTCAGGTGAACAGCTCTAGAATTTGCCAGAGGAAGGAAATACAGAAAGGTAACTGGTATCTCAAGACACAGGACACTATTGGCCGGGAATGGGGCCAATGACGTCCCTCGGTGACGGCACTCCAAG
Source organism: Peromyscus melanophrys (assembly GCA_902168415.1). Classification (NCBI taxonomy): domain Eukaryota; kingdom Metazoa; phylum Chordata; class Mammalia; order Rodentia; family Cricetidae; genus Peromyscus; species Peromyscus melanophrys. The sequence goes on along the minus strand of CABHPR010144487.1, from coordinate 31,609 downwards.
TGTTTAGTCATGGACCTTATGCCCCTCATTATTGGAGAAGAAAGTACCCTTCATAAACGCCTCTCATTGCGCCTTCTGCGCACTTATTTCTTAAGGCTGAGAATGCCCGGCATCTTCGCTGTTAGAACCTCTGACTGTTCACCTGCTGTGTGTGCGCTAAGGCTGCCTTGCTCCCTTCTTGGGGAACAGTCTCCAAGGCTCCTTCTCTCCTCTTACCTTCCCAAGCAGACTGGCAAATAAGTGTCTCCTTTCTGCTTCTGTCCCCTTGGAGATTTTTAGAAAGCTCTATCTGTAGGAATGGTAGTGCCTGGTCTCCTGTCTTCAGCCCAGAGGCTTCATCACATCTGTCTTGACACAGCTCAGTAGGTCACCAAGGAGTGTCCTGCCAGGAGACTGGCTGACCGGTCAGAAAAAGGCTACTAAGGGGCCGCAGATGTAGGCAGAGTGTTTGCCTGGCAGTCCAGAACACCGGATCTGATCCCTGGCACACCTGTCATTCTAGTGCTCAGGAGGTGGAGGCAGGAGCATCAGAGACTCAAGGTCGTTTTTGGCTTTGTAGGCAGTTCAAGACCAACCTGGGCTATGTGAGTCTCTGCCTCAAAAGAGGCGGGGGGAGCAGGCAGTTACTAAGACTGAGTAGAAGGTTGGGGCATCTTTGGGGACCCCACGTGAGTACCAGTGACTAACCGTCATTGCTCCTCTCTGACTCTGCTTTTCCAGGAGGGCCGAAAGAATGAACTGTTGCTGTCCAAGATCAAAGCCAAGGCCTCCTGAACATCCATCTCCACCTCTGTATGTTGGCGGTATTTTTAATGGCACGTATAGACTACAGGATCCTGAAACGGTTCTGAAAATGACGGTGGAGAGATACGGGAAGATTCATTTCAGCTCTCTGGATGGGTGTTTCCTTTCTCCTATCTGTTTCTTTTCATCTCTCCTGGCTGCAGCTGGTGGACTCAGAGTTAACACCATGGCTTGGAGGACGCCTAGAACCCTGTGAAGAAATGTGGGCAATGCTCATTCACTCTGCCCACTCAACTTTTTCCTCCAGTAACACTGCATTTATGAAGGTACCTGGATTTGTACGGGCCCTGAGAATAAAGAGCATTTATTAGTTGAGCAACTGCTGAAAAATGAGCCCTGAGATAAATGTAGCAGAATACAGAACATTGTCCCTTCTCCTCTGGCCTCTGGTAGGGGCCAGAGAGCAGATACAACCCACTTGACCCCTGAGGTGTATCCCTTGTAATGTCTCAGAAGGCTGCTGAGGGAGCAACCAGCCCATCCTGTGGCTGGCTTCGGCCGTGCACCTACCACTGTGCCTTCTGTTCTGGCTTCTCACAGTGCATACGGACTGGAGGCGGGGCTGGCATGCAGAGCAATTAGCCCACAGGTGGAGAGACGGAAGAGGTGAGGTTCTGGTTTTCTAGGGTTCACCTGTCTGTGTCCGGAAGACTGATATAAAGTGACCCTTCATCTGGAGCCATGCTTCTTGGGTGTTTCCTTTGGTATGGCTGTGGGTGTGTCCAGCCCTCAGGCTACATGTGGTCCAGGATAGCTGTCAGGGTGGCTCAGTGTCATCCCTTTAACCCTGCACACCACCCAGGTTCACTTGATGGAAATACTGCAAACGCACCTTCCATTGAGAACACTTCAATAAGAATTGAAGCTTCCCATATCCAGCCGGGCCTTGTTTGAGGTGTATCCCCTGTTCCTGCACTGCAGATGGCAGAGTCTAAGTGAAGATTAAGATGTGTATTCTGTTCGGTACTATCAGGGCAGATATGGGGAAGGACAGCAGGCTCTGAGCATGGAGGAAAAGCAGGTTTTAGGGGCCCGAGGACTCCATGGAGGAAACAGTACTTGGACTAGATCTGCAAGGAATAGGGTGTTAGCTGAGATGGGAGGAAGGGCCTTTAATAGCCCCTAAAGCCTTGGTTTTAAGCCCTGGAAAATGAGCAGACCAAAGCAATTGCAGAGTACTCCCCTCAGCAATCAGGAACCTAGCAACTGGGCCATGCTCAGTAAACCCCAGTGTGAGGTTTGTGCTTCATCCTGCATAAATTTAATCTGAACAGCAGGTTGGGACCATTTGACAGAAGCATAAATATGTGAGGCAGGTGGAGCATTGGGCAGTCACAGAAGCACTATTCACTTTTTGTTTCCTAATGTATGTGAGTAAGAGGCATGAGTCATACAGACTTAGAGGAAAGAGGTGCTGGGGCCCAGTTGGTGAGCGCTTGCCTAGGCTCCATCCCTAACATCACACAAACCAGACATGGTAGGGCACATTTGTGATGTGCTCTCAGGAAGTAGAGTCAGGAGGATCAGGAAATCAAGGTCATCCTAGGCTAAACAGCAAACTGGAAACCAGCCTGGGCTACAAAAGACTGTCTCCCACCCCAAAAGAAAAGCCCAGGCAGGCTTAATAGCATCATCAGTTCCTGAACCAGGGTCACCGAGCTGCAATGAGCTGGGTAGGAACAGCAGCACCTAAAGCTGTTCACTCCCCTGTGCCAGCACACTTCCTAGTGATCCCTGTGCACACCTCTACCTGCACTGGGACCTGCATGGTCATGAGAGCATTGTGAAAAGTCTCAGCTGAAGTAAACACTTGTAAAATAATAATGAAGTTAAAAAAAAATAAAGTAGGACTTTGAGGAAGGAGACAGCATTTTGACCTTGTTAGAACTATTCCAATTCAGAGGAGAGGCTCATTCATCTGTAGACATGTTCAACCACAGGGTCCCTGTAGCCAAGGATCGCTGTGAATGTGGCCCAACACAAAATTGTAAAGTAATTTAAAACACTGAGGTTCTTTCCTTTTTTAAACTCCATTATACTGTGTACTCTATGTAAACTTCGTAGATGACAGTATCATATTATCATATCAAAAGGTTGGTCACCCCTGGTGGAGAGAAATTGGTAGATACCTTGTCCCATTTTTTAATCCACAAGGCTTAATACAGATGATGAGAGGTTCCTGTTACTAGCGCTATAGTACCAGGTATGAACTCCCTCCTGAGGGGCAGGCCACAGATCTAAACAAAGTACAGTTGGTTACCCCATGACAGTCATGCCGGTACTGCGCCAATGCTCACATCTTGCCTGGCTGGTTGGTATTTTAGTTGCAAGTTCATAGCTGGCTAAGACTGTTGATTACGCCCTCCTCCCCAGCTGCCTGTGTAGCAACATCTGCCACCATGAAAGCTAGCCAGCAGGGAGGAAGCTTCTAGCTCGGATCTAGCTCGATTTCTCTGCGTGTGGTACCTGAAGCAGTAGTGTCTTTCCATCCAGTTCTGGTAGCCAACCCTGAGCACGACTAGCCTGTATTGTTTTGGAGCCTCCTGGGTTGGCTGGGTTGGTTGAATACTCTCTGAATTAGGCTTCAGAAGCCAGCACTGAGAATCCTACATGTGCTTCCGACATCCTGAAACATAAGACAGCACCTTTGTGGGTAATTCCAGCATGAAATAGGCTGAGGAGATTCCCTGAGGGCCCTGGTCATTTCAGAATCCATCTTCAGACTGGTGAAAGGGAGAGGCCTGCCCGGGCGGTATCTTCTGTGCCCAGACATGGGATAGCATTGTGTTCTAAGCCTCCTGGCTTTTACCAGAGTTATAAGACAGCGGAGAAACATTTGTAAGTCACTTCTTTTTTTTTTTTTTCAGTGTGCACTTTAAGAGAAACCAGATTCAGAGCAGGGAGCTTATTGACAGAACTGGCACCCAGTGCCATGCTTTCTCGGTTTCTAGGTGAGGAGCTGCCTTCACTCCCTCTTGCTTCTCATGGAATACCTGGGGGTGCTCTGGTTACCATCAGGCTCAGAGCAGCGTGCAGTCATGATCTGGGTGAGAATAAAGTGATGGTGAGATGTCTGGGAAGATGTGGGGACATTCTGTTGTTCTCCCATGTTCAGTATTTAGTCAGCCAGCAGCACGTGGGCAGCACATAGTACCATAGAACAGCTGCCAGCCTGTATCCAAGGGCTGGGGTTTTCCTATTGAAGCAGAGTCCATGTTGGGCTTAAGCTCCCGTTAGCCTGATCTTGTGGATGGGGGTCTGGTCTGTAGCGCTTGGTTCAAAAACAGTGATGACACAGACTGGTGGTGGAACCAAACCAGCATTGGTCACCAGGCAGGGCTCTTCTTTTCCACACTGTCCCTGGAGACCTCTCAAAACCTTGAAGAAAACATGGGGCAGGCCCTCCTTACTACCTCACAAAGTGCCATTCCCATGGATTGTCACTTTGGCAGACTCTCAGCTTGTCTATCCTGAGTAAAGCAGACACTACCTGAAGGGGTATCTGGGACACCCAGCCCGGCCTGCAGCCTGTATATTCTGTGTTTCTCCTGCCTCCACGGTTCTAGCCTGCCTGCTCTCCAGGTCATGGATGGTCAGTTTAAAGGGACTGGACAGCCTAGCAATAACTTCTAACAGTGACTTTGCCTTGTGAAGGTTCAGGTGGTTGAATTGAAATATGCTCTGAGAAAACTGTAAGGAAGTGTTGTATGACGTAGTCATTGCCAGGGTTGGTCACCAAGAAAAAGAACACCTTAATGCAGAGCAGTACAATGAAGAGTAACTTGGGTGCTACTGTCTGTTCTTGCAGCTGGGCGTGGCCAGAGGAAGAGCCTCATGAGATGCGTCTTAGAGTCCGCCATGCTCTCCCTTCTAGCAGCAGGGGGCAGTAGGCCAAAGTTGTCCATAAAATGTAATGGAGAGCTGGGGAGAAGGCTCAGTCAGTAAAGTGCTTGACTTGCAAGCATGAGGACCTGAGTTAGGATCCCCAACATCCATATAAAAAGGCAAGCACAGCCATGTGCTCTTGTATTCCCAGCACTAGACAGGCAGAAACAGAAAGATCTCTGGGCCTCACTGACCAGCCAGACTAGCTAAATTGGTAAGCTTCAGATTCAGTGAGAAAACCTGTCTCATAAAATAAGGTGGAGAGCCGGGCGGTGGTGGCGCACGCCTTTAATCCCAGCACTTGGGAGGCAGAGCCAGGCGGATCTTTGTGAGTTCGAGGTCAGCCTGGTCTACAGAGCAAGATCCAGGAAAGGCTCCAAAACTACACAGAGAAACCCTGTCTCAAAAAACCAAAAAAAAAAAAAAAAAGGTGGAGAGCAATCCGAAGACAACTGAGTTGACCTCTGGCCTTCACTTGCACAGGCATATACATGCACATGCTCACACACCCCATACACATATAGGAACATGCACATACAAAAAAAGTAATGCGTGTTTTCTATCTTCTCAGAATAAATACGATGTATGAGATCATGATCAGGGTTTTAGTACCTCATCTGCAGTGCTTTGACACCATGGGGAATTTCTTCTTCTGTATCCTCATCAGCCTGTATCAGTTTCTTAGATGGGCCGGGCTCACCCTCTGTGGATATTTTCCTCATATGTCCTCTGACTAGGCTCTGTCCTCTCCCTGACTTGGGGTAGTGGCTTTCCGTGATCATCTGTGTGGTCCCTTTTACATTGGCCTCCTGATCCACAGTCCACCCACCACATCCGTTGTCCCAATAACACACGTCGATGCTTAAGGTCCCCAGTCCTTTGCAAGGTCTACTTCTTCCCTCTTAGGAATGTGTAAGGGCAGCAAAAGCAGGGACCTTGCCCGCCTCGTGGTCCCTCAAATGGTCAGAACACCCCACTTGGTTAAGTCAGCTCCCCAGATTGTATCTTTACATCCTGTAGTAGCAAAATACAGATTTAACCTAATCCTTGCTCAGGTTGAAACAGGTTGGCAGTTCTAGTCAGCAGCATTAGAGAAGTTCTCTAAGGCATGTGTTCATTAGTCACTAACCTTGAAGGTTGGAATGGAAAAAAAGAGTTTTCCAGAAGTTTCCAACCTTTAACCAAGATCACCTTTTGGAGATGTCCAGTATTGTGGCAGGGAGGGCACATTGATGTCAGATAGGATCATGAGTATATGTTCTTCCTTCAAACGTGGCAGATGCATCTTAGCCACATGTATCCAAGGAAATGGGAGGTGCTGTACACCTGTGGGCAGCAGCCCCGTGATGGCAGAGCTGAAAACCTGCAGCCTCCTCCGCGGAGGACAACCAAGTATGTATATCACAAACCCAAGCGGACCGCCTTTTGAACCAGCAGTGCCACGTCTAGGAACTTTTCTCATGTATAGAAACTTTTATTAAAGCAACGTTTGTAATAACAAAGAGTTAGAAACTATCATTAATTCAGAACAGGGGTGAAAAATCATGGCCCATCTCCACAATGGAGCTTTTTGCAGATAGTTAAAATAGACCTGCGATGTGTATCGCCAGGGAATGTTCATAGATCTTGGAGCCCCATGGCTAAGTGGGGGAAGAAGACGTGTACAAACATGCATGGAATGCTAGTGTTTGGAATAGAGACAAATACATGTGTTGTAGGTGTGTGTACGCATATGTATGTGTGTGCATATACTCACACATATGCTTGTGATGTGTCTGCTCACCCGTGCCCAGTGTCTCTCAGGAGTGGCACGGTAGCCTGGCAACCTCGGTTGCCTCCTGGAAGAGGGTGGGAATGACTTTTCACCACTTGTCTTTTGTATTCTGGAATTTTGTACCATGTACATGCATTATCTACTCAAAAATAAATAGTTTTTGAAGTTTAATTTGGTTTCATTTAAAAAAAAAATCATGGGATAAGATTCCACTTCCATTAATCTGCTTTCTTGCTTGCTCTTCCTTCCTTCCTTCCTTCCTTCCTTCCTCCCTCCCTCCCTCCCCCCCTCCCCCCCCCCCTCCCTCTCTCTCTCTCTCTCTCTCTCTCTCTCTCTTTCTTTCTTTCTTCCTTTCCTTCTTTCAAGGGTGGGGGTGGACAAATGGTATTGAGACAGGGTCTCATGTATCCCATACTGGCCTCAAACTCTGTATAGCATCGGTGAGTTTGAGCTTCCTCTGCTCTCCACCTCCCAGTGCTGGGATTACAGATTTTACAGATTTGTGTCTCCGCACACAGTTTATGCAGAACTGGGATTGAATCCAGGGTGTCTTGCATGAGTTGAACATTCTACCAACTGAGCTACACCACCCCTCCCCCCATCAATATGTTTGCTTTTGGTTTGGTTTGGTTTGGTTTTTTTTCCAGACAGGGTTTCTCGGTGTAGCCTGGCTGTCCTGGAACTCACTTTGTAGACCAGGCTGACCTCAAACTCAAAGATACTCCTGCCTCTGCCTCCTGAGTGCTGGGATTAAAGGTGTGCACCAACATGCCCAGCTAATTTGTTTTCTTGACAAACACAAAGCACTGGAGTCTGGCAATGTGATGCTATTCTTGGATGTCAACTTGACCACATCTAGAATTAACTAAAACCCAAATGATTGGGCATACCTGTGAGGGACTTTTCCTTAATTAAATCACTTGCAGTGGGAAGACCCACTTCTAAGCCAGATCTTTGAGGTGGGAAGATCCACCTTTAATCTGGACCACACTTTCTGCTGGCAGCCTAGATAAGGGACACAGAAGAAGGAAGCATGCCCCTCCCCTTTGTCTACTTACTCTCACTGTCAAGTCCATTCCTTCATTGGCATTATAGGCCACTTCTTTGGGATTCTGGCATAGACTAAAGACCAGCTGAGACATTCAGCCTCATGAACTAAACAACGACTAGATTCTTGGACCTTCATTGATATACAACCATTGTTGGACTAGCTGGACCACAGCCCGTAAGTTATTCTAATCTTGGTGTGTGTGTGTGTGTGTGTGTGTGTGTGTGTGTGTGTGTGTGTGTG
>CABHPR010144487.1:9380-23845 GCA_902168415.1 Peromyscus melanophrys | reverse complement strand
TGTGTGTGTGTGTGTGTGTGTGTGTGTGTGTGTGTGTGTGTGTGTGTTAGATTCATGCTATAAGTTCTGTTACTCTAGACAACCCTGACCAAAACAGGCAGCTAGACTCATTTGTTTGGGTCTTAGGCGCTGGACCACTATGAAGGGTTGGCCTTGTCTGGTGGAAGAGCTTTGGGGAACTGGGGAGGCTGGTTCTGCTCTTGTGTGTATGTTTAACTGGGTCAGGGGATGAGCTGAAGCAGCTCTAGGGTTACGTGTCTCTAATGAGACTCACATTATAACCTGCCTGCTGACACCTGGTGTACAAAAGATAGGGCCGGTACCTCTGAACAATTAACATCCTCCAGCAGCCATGCCTAGTTCACCTGGAGCCTTCTGTGGGTGCTTTTCACCCCCTTTTCCTTACCAACTCTGCTTGTTAGTTTTATTGTCCAACTGGACACAAACCTAGAGTCATCTGGAAAGAGGGAGTTTCAGATGAAGAATTGCCTCAGATTGGCCTGTGTCCATGTCAGTAAGAGATAGTCTTGATGGATGATGGACCATCCCTAGGCAAGTGGCCCTCATCCACGTATAAAACTAGCTGAACACATGCCAGAGAGGAACCAGTAGGCAATGTTCCTTGGCAGTTTCAGTTCCTGCCCCACCTTCCCTCCCTCAAGTGAAGCCTGTTTCCTGGAAGCATAAGCTGAAACAAACCCTGTGTTCCCCAGGTTGCTTTTGCTCCTAGTGTTTATCACAGCAACAGAAGGCCGATGAGAAGAGCAGCTGAACTCTGCTGTGTCCAACTCACGTGCATTAGTTATTTTTCTTGTGGCTGGGAGTAAATCTGACCAAAGCTGCTTAAGGAGGGAAGAGCTTATTTTGGCTCATAGTTCAAGGGATGCAGTCCATCATAGTGGGAAAGCATGGCAATAGGAGCCTTGAAAGTGTCTGGTCACATTGTCCCCACCGTCAGGAAACAGAGAATGCTGGTGCTCAGCTCATGTTCTCTTTTTCATTCAGTCTGAGATCCCAGTCCATGATGCCATCCATACTCAGGGTGGGTTTTCCTGCCTCTGTTAACCTAATCTAGAAACTCTCTCACATAAAATTTCTCGAGTTTTTTTTCCATGGTGATTCTGAATCTCATCAAGTGACAATCAGCATTAACATAAAATCCCTGGGAAAGGAACCGCAACTCCTGTTAAGTATTATTTAAGTGGGGGGGGGGGGGGGGCACACAACACATGTGCTTGTGTACACACATGTGAGTGCAGGTGCCAGTGAAGGCCAGAAGAGGGAATCAGATATCCCAGGAGCTGGAGTTACAGGCATTTGTCAGCTTCCTCATGCAATGGAACTCAGGTCCTCTCCAAGAGCAGCAATCACTCTTAACCCCTGACCATCTCTAGCCCACTACTACTGTTCTAAAGCAGGGAAATCCTCTACTTGCTCGGTTGATTTTTGAACAGATGTCCAAGCCAATTGTGATGTGTTGAGAAACACTGCCAACACACCACCGGCAAAGACAGGATCCCTGGCTACATCAGCAAGAAAGGCCTCAAGAGCTCCTGCTACCCTTCCCGTTCTTTCAAACAGTAGAAGAAAAGACAGAGTTTGAGTAGCATAAGCCATTCTGAGAACAAGCAAAGATATCTTGATACTGAGCTTGGCCCAGTTTTAAAAAAAAAAAAATGGAAAACTGGATTCCTGGAGGTGTGGCAAGCTTCTGAACCAAACGGGGGACCATTTGCCTCGGTGTCCTGCTCAGTGAGGATCTTCATTGTTCACTGATACATTCAAAGGTGTCAAGCACTGGTACACTGATGGTAAGACAAGAGCCTGTCTTCCCACAGGGACTGGGGTGGGGAAGGCATGCGACGTGACGGCATCAGCTGCTTCAACATGCTGGTTAAAACAAAGAAGGACCGGGAGGACTGGCTTTGTTGGTGGCTGCATTGTTACACTGCAGAGCTAGGGAAGGCCTCAGCCACCAACCAGGGACAGTCACGTGGAGACCTGGTGACAATTCCAAGCAGAGGGAATAGCGAGTAAAAAGACTGACTGAGTGCATGCCCTGGTGAGTTTGAGGACCTGTGTGGAGAGCCACTGGAGGGTTTTGAGAAGGAAGCAACTAATGGGCTCCCTCTGGGGACAGACAACTGCAGGAAGGTGGGGGCAAATGCAGGGCTCCAAATTACAAGATCACTACAAAAACATAGTGAATATGATGGAGACAGAAGTTTCTGAAGGCTTCCCCCAGGCCTGTGTGTGTGTGTGTGTGTGTGTGTGTGTGTGTGTGTGTGTGTGTGTGTGTATTTGAGACAAGGTCTTATGTAGCCCAGGCTTGAACTTTGTCTCAAGTAGGGTTTCTATTGCTGTGAAGAGACACTATGGTCACAGCAACTCTTATAATAGAAAAAGTTTAATGGGATGGCTTACAGTTTTAGAGGTTTAGTCCATTATCATCATGGTAGGACATGGCAGCATGCAGGCAGACATGGTGCTGGAGAAGGAGCTGAGAGTCCTACATCTTGATCAGCAGGCAACAGGATGTGAACTGTCTCACTGAGTGTGGCTTGAGCATATAAGAGACCTCAAAGCCCACCTCCACAGTGACACACTTCCTCCAACAAGGCCACACCTCCTAATAGTGCTACTCCCTTAGTGAGCCATTTTCTTTCAAACCACCACAAACTTCTTATGTAGTTGAGGATGACTTGAACTCCTGATCTGCCTGCCTCCATCTAAGTGGGATCACCAGGCATGTTGCACTATACTTGTTTTATGTGGTGGTGGGTATCAAACCCAGGACCTTGTGCATGATAGAAAAGCACTCTACCAAATGAGCTACATTCCCAGTCCCAACTCTTTCTATGTTATTCTTGGACTTTATTCCATGTTTGCTAACTTGTTTCCTTCATCTTTGTGTGTGTGATGTGTGTGGAAGAGTAAGTGAGCACTTGCCACAGAATATGTGGAGGTCAGAGGGCAACCTTGGGTGCTGATCTTCACCTTTAGTCTTGTTTGGGGCAAAGGCTCTTGCTCACTGTCTCACACCCAGCCTAGCTGACCTGAAAACTTCCAGGGATCCCCCTGTGTCTGCCCCCAGTCACCAATTAGGAACACTGAGATCACAGACACACACTTCTGTGTTCGGCTTCATTTGGGTTCTGGCAATTCGGACTCGTGTCCTCAAGATTTCACAATAAGCATTTTGCCTCCTGAGCCATGTCCCCAGCTCCGTTTTCCTTACTCCTGGTATACACTTCTCTGTCCCCACTTTGGGCTCCTGCCCTTGGGGTATCAGCAGACTTAATGTGAGTTTGCGGGCTTCAGCTTGTTCGCCCTCTTGCCCTCTCTTGAGAACACACCCTGCCCACACCAAAGGGGCTAAGAAGACAACCAAGAGCTGGAAAGACCCACACAGACCACAGACATCTGAGCAAGGTGATAACGGTTTGTTCTATGGGCCACCCAGGTTTTTGTAGCTGCACAGCTGACTATGACGCTTAGTGTCTTTCAGCCAAAAGAATCTATACGTTATAGAGGCTTTGTTGGTGTGGATTGTGAGTCCACAGTGAGCATCACACTCCCAATCTTGGAGTAGGCACCATAAATAAATTGATAGTGTGCCAAGAAAGAAACACCTCAGAGGTATTTTTATTGCTTATACACACACACACACACACACACACATACACACACACACACACACATACACACACACGCATGCACAGGCACACAGGCATACACACAAACCACAAACACACACAGGCACATGCACACTCGTGTGTGCACAGGCACACACAGGCACAAAGACACACAGTCACACACATGCACACACACATCCTCACTCATGCACACACAGGCACACACACGTGTGTGCCTGCAGGCATACATACATCAGCAAACTTCTCACAGTTGTCCTTCCTGTGGATAGAAGAGACTTCACAGCAGGCCACATGAGGAGCTTCAAGGAGTCCTGGTCTCTGGATCATCCCCAGAAATGCCCATTTAACTGGTCTAAAGAGTAAAGTAAGGGGCTAGAGAGATGGCTCAGCGGTTAAAAGTACTTGTTGCAGAGGACCAGAGTTTAGTTCCCAGCATCCACACGGGGCAGCTTAGAACTGCCCATAATTCCAGCTCCAGGGGATCTGACACCTTCTTTGGGTCCCTGCAGACACCAGCATATACACACACATACACTCAGTACAAATAAAAATGAATCTTAAAAATCAAAACTTTGAAGAGCAATGTAAGCAGCCAGGAGTATCTCATATGGACTAATTAAAAAAGCAAACAAACAAACAAAAAAGCTGGACATTATAATATGCACACCTTTAATCCCAGCACTCAGGAGGCAGAGGCAGGTGGATCTCTGTGAGTTAGAGGCCAGCCTGGGCTACAGAGTGAGTCCCAGTCCAGTCAGGGCTACACAGGAGGCCCTGTCTCAAAATAACAACAATAAAAACAAAACAGAAAAACCACTGAGACACCACAGCACTAGACCACCAGACCTCTATGAGAGTCTGGGTTGGTTCGTGTGAATTACTGAACACATTTTCTATCTTTAAATTGTATGTATCATTTATTTTGTGTGCACATGGGGGAGAGGGCTGCCGGCACATATGTGGAGGTCAGATGGGTCTCGAGGCTCAAAAGCAGGTCACCAGGCTTGGTGGCAGGTGCCTTTATCCACTGAGCCAGCTTGAAGACACCTGCATGGAACACTTTTTAACAAGGCTTCAGGTGAGGTGCGTGTTCCCAAACTAAGAATCATTGCTTTGTTGAGGGTGTGTAGGAAGCTAATAAAGGTAAACTCCTCTGGTGGATAAAGAAAGGGTAAAGGAGAAGCTATGTCAGGGAGACAGTCTCAGGAAAGCCCTGAGAGACCCTCCCTGAGGAACAGAGTATTAAATAAAACAAAGCAAATCAGCTTTGTGACGTGTCAAGTCTAATGAATTATCAGTAATACCTAACCTACACCCTGTAAAGGTTTGGCGGGGTTTCTGTCCCACATGTACAGACATGTACCACACACGGTCCACTAGTAATGTCTGTCATGTCCTTCTGTAGAAGGCATGAGTGTGTCTGCCAAACAGTTGCCACCCTTCATGAGAACTCTTCCACATTCCAGGCCCAGTGGTAGGACTTCCAAAAGTCATTAGTGTGAGGTGGAGAGAACGTCCCCAGGGCTCTGATGAAATGGGAATTGCAAATCCCCTTGCTCTTCTTCCCTTCCGTCTCCCAGCCCTTCTTATCTCTGCTTAGTGAAGAGGCTCTTGAAGGCATTGTTGTAGTTCTTATTAAAAGCTGTGTAAATCAAGGGGTTGAAGAAGGAATTGGAATACCCGAGCCACAGGAATATGCTTTTCCAGATGGGTGGCAGGCTACAGGCACAGAATGGGCTGATGAGCTCGGTCAGGAAGAACGGGATCCAACACAGCGCAAAGACGCCGATCAAGATCCCCACCATCACGGCCGCTCGCTTCTCCTTCTGCTCCCGCCACGAGTCTCCGCTTGTCTGGAAGGTCACTGTGGCCCTGCAACGTGCCGTGAATACCATCTCAGCTTCCTGAGGTGCCTCCTTTGCCTTGGAACAAAGGAAATATGGAATTAGAGTAACAGAACAAGGGGAAAAGCTGAACAGGAAAAAAATGTTAGCTATTCTCAGCTCTGTCAGAGAAGTGAGGTCACAAGGCTCAGATGCCGTTTCCAAGGCAGAAACCAGTGACTACAGAGACTCCCAGCTGAGGAAAACAGGCACCCACAAACAGGAACAAGTGCAGAGGGGCAGAAAATTGTAAATATGACTAACAGGGTGCCGGAAGCTCAGCATGGACATATCTGAGTTCTAAATGCTCCAGATGTGGCTGGACAGGCAAGAATGTGTTTGCTATGCAAGATGAGGACCTGAGTTCAATCCCCAGAACCCATCTTAAAAACACCAGACATGGTGGCATATGCTTATAATAGAGAGTGCTGGGGAAGTGGAGACGGGAGGATGGCTGGGGCTCACTGACCATCCAGTCCAGCCAAACTGGTGAGCACCAGAGTCAGTGAGACCCTGTTTCAAAATAACAAGGTGAAGGGGGCTAGGGAGATGGCTCAGCAGTTCAGACCCCTAGTTGTACAATCATGAGGACTGTAGTTTGGATCCCAGCATCCTTTGTATGCCTGCAGCCTCAGGTCTGGGGGTGGGGTGGGGGAGGGGAGACAGAAGGATTGTTGACTTTCTGGCCTCCAGCCTAGCTGAGAAAATATGAGCCCTAGGTTCAGGGAGAGACCCTGCCTCAAAGCAATAGGCAGAGAGTGATAGAGGAGGACACCTGATGTCCTCATCTTGCTTCTGCACACGGGCATAGGTATACATACTGTCACAGAGACACATACACAAACAAATGCATATAGAATTTTAAGAAACACAGTGGAAAGTAACTAAGGAAGATGCCTAACATCAACCTTTGGCCTCCGCGCATACATCAGCACACACACACTAACAAAAACACCACAGGAGAACTCACTCAGGGAAGGAAGTGGGCAGCGAAAATATACACTTCAATAGGTTTGTACCTTCAGAAATCCTGCCCCGTCCTTTAAGCAACTAGTGTGTGGGGATTACTTTGTGCTTAGTACAGGTGACAGGGAGATCTGTTTTGAAACCCATCAGATCATTTTATTGTTCTGAACAAGGCTGAGTGTCAAGAGAAATTAACTAACCAGAGTCTACTCTACCGTGGAGAAGATAAACATTAAAGTCAAACATCCTTTAACCTTCCAGTCCCACCCGAGGATGAGATAAGCAAGCATGTGTCCAGAGCACCGGCCCTCATTGAGTCTAATGGGGGATCTGGAGACTGAACTCAGATCCTCATGCTTGCATGGTGTCCCAGTTTGCTTTTGAATAAAACAAAATTCTTCCCAAAAGCAACTTGAGGAGGAAAGGATGTGTTCAGCTTACACTTCCAGGTCAAGTGTCAGTCCTTAGGAAAGTCAGCGTGGGAACACAACAGGACATGGTTAGAACCATGGAAGAATGAGGCTCACTGACACAGCCCAGGCCCGCCTGCCCAGGGACAGTGTTGCTCACAGTGGTCTGGAACCTCCAACCTCCCGTGTCAATCACCCATGGAGACAGTCTCTCACAGGAGTGAGTTCAGACCAATGAGACTAAGGTATTTCTTTATATGAGGTTCCCTCTTCTCAGGTGACTCTAGGTTTGTGCCCAGTTGACACAAAAAGTAACCAGCACATAACAGCAAACACTTTGCCCTCCTAGCCATCTCCCCAGCCCTGGATTATCCTTTTAATGAGCACAGGATCTGTAGTGATGTCCCCTTTCTCATTTCTGATACTCATTACTGACATTTTTCCTTAGCCTGTCTTGAGTTTTACTTTTTAATTGATCACTTTAAAGAACCAGCTTTTGGATTCATTGACTTTCTCCACTGATTTGCAGTTCTCATCATTGATTTTTACCTTTTTTTTATTTCTGTTCTGACTCTTTAGGGTTTATTCTTTCCATTTTGCTTCCTAAGGTAGAAATTTACATAAGCAGTACTGAAGGAGAACCACAAACTTGAAGGATTAGCATTACTCAACTTTAGGACAAACTAAAGGAGCTGGATCTGTGGCTCGGTGGTTAAGAGATCTTGATGCTCTTCTAGATTACTGGAGTTCAGATACTAGTACCCATGTCACAGCTCACAGTTACCTGTAACTCCAGTTACAGGGGATCTGATGCTGTCTCTGGCCTCTGTGTGTACCTGCACACACATACACATAGTCACACAGAGACATATCATACATATAAATAAAAATAAATCTTTCTAAAAACATACTACAGGGCTGAGCAGTAGTGGAGCATGCCTTTAATCCCAGCAGAGGCAGGTGGATCTCTGTGAGTTCAAGGCCAGCCTGGTCTACAGAGTGAGTTCTAAAACAGACTCTAAAGCTACACAGAGAAACTCTGTCCCAAAAAAACAAAAAAGAAAACATACTACAGTCAGGCAGTGGTAACACATGCCTTTAATCCCAGCATTTGGGAGGCAGAAGCAGGCAATCTCTGAGTTCAAAGCTAGCCAGGTCTACAGAGTGAATGCTAGGACAGCCAGGGCTGCTGTGGAATAATCCTTCTGTACACTGTGTGAATATATGTCACTATGATTGGTTTAATAAACAAGCTGACAAACCAATAGCTAAACAGTATAAAGTTAGGCGGGAAAGCCAAACTGAGAGTGATGGGATGAGGAAGGGTGGAGTCAGAGGAGTTGCCAGCCAGATGGAGAATGAGTCTGATATACAAAATGGGATAGAAGTAAAAGCCACAAGCCTCAGGGCAGCACATAGATTAATATAAACAGGTTAAGTTTTAAGAGCTAGTTTGTAACAAGCCTGAGCTATTGGCTGAGCATTTATAAGTAATCTTAAGTCTTCGTGTTGGTTATTGGAAAGCAGCTATGGCACAGGAGAACTCCACCTATACAGGACTATACAGAGAAACCCTGTCTCAAAAAATCCAAAACAAAACAAAGCAAAAACAAACAAAAAACAGTAACAACAAACAAGTACTATAAAGTTTTAGTAATCAAGAATATGTTATGTTGGCAAAAGAATATATAAATACAGTGGATCAATGGAACTCAATAATAAATGTTGTTGGTTGTTTTTTTTATTCTAGCCCCATGTTGGAACACCAAAATGTAGTTGGCTGTTTTTGCTCTTTTTGGGGACCCACCACCCAGCTCTCAAGTAAATCACATAAAGAGGCTTATTCTTAATTATAAATGTCCTGCCTTAGCTTGGCTTGTTTCTTGCCAGCTTTTCTTAACCTAAATTATCCTGTCTACCTTTTGCTTGTGGGCTTTTACCTTTTCTTACTTCTGTATACCCTACTTTCACTCTTACTCTGTGGCTGGCTGGGTAGCTGGCCCCTAGCATTCTCCTCTCCTTGTTCTCTTGCTCTTTCTTCCTTTTTTCCCCCAGATTTCTCCTTTCTGTTTATTCTCTCTGCCTGCCAGCCCTGCCTATCCTTTCTCCTGCCTTGCTATTGGCCATTCAGTTCTTTATTAGACCATCAGGTGTTTTAGACAGGCACAGTAACACAGCTTCACAGAGTTAAACAAATGCAACATAAAGGAATGCGAACATCTTTGCATCATTAAAGCAAATGTGCCACAGCATAAACAAATGTAACACATCTTAAAATAATATATATATGTATATATATATACTACAACAAATAAACCTACATATATGTAGTGTGTGGTGGTTAAACTGTCAACTTGATGCAATCCACAATTACTTGGGGAGAGAATTGCAATGAGAGATTGGCCTTTGGGCATTTCTGTGAGTGACTGTCTCTATTACATTAAATGACATGGGAAGACCCAGTCTACTTTAGGCAGTACCATTCCCTAGGTTTGAATTCTGGACCATGTAAGAGTAGAGACAGTGAGCTAAACAGTAGTAAGCATACATTCATTCATTTCTCTCTGCTCTTGGGTGTAGATGTGATGTGACAGCTTTGTTTCTGTTGTCTTGATCTCCCCACTATCATGGACTGGGCCCCAGAATTAAGGCTAAAATAAGCCCTTTATCCCCTGAGTTGTTTTTATCAGGGGATTTTATCAAAGCAATAGAAATGAAGTTAGGGCATATAGTCAGCCGATCTTTGGCAAGGAAGCAAAGGTAATAAAATGGATAAAAAGTGTTTTCAACAATTGAGGCTGCAACAGCTAAACATCCACTTAGACCTTACACCTGCACAAAACATACTACAAAACATATCACAGGGTGAATATAATCCCTAGGAAATACTGTAGGAGACAATCTAGGTAAGTTTGGATTCATGATGTCCTTTGAGGTGCAATACCACAAGTACCATCATTAAGTAAAGAATCAACGTGCTACACATCAATAAGTTAAAATTCTCTGCTCTCTGGAAAACATTGTCAAGAGGATGAAAAAACAATCCACAGTCTGAGGGGAAATAATTCCAAGAAAACAAACAGCAACAAAAAGTCAGCAAGTTAAGTGTCCTTACCTAAAATATAAAGATCCTTAAAAGTCAAGAATATGAACTGGGCCGAGGAGATGGTTCAAGGTGTAAAGTGCTTGCCCTACATGTATAGACCCAAGAACACATTCCCCAGAACCCACACATGCCAGCCAGGCATGGAGACCTGCCTGTAATCCCAGCTCAGGTCAGAAATGGACAGAATCCCTGGGCAAGCTGCCTAGCAAGATCGACTGAGGGCTGGAGAGATGTCTCAGTGGTTAAGAGCACCTACTCCTCTTCCAGAGGACCTGGGTTTGATTTCCATCACCAACATCAGGGTGTTCACTGTAACTCCAGTTCCAGAGGATCCGTTACCCTCTTCTGCCTTCTTTGGGCACTGTGTACACATGTGTATACTCAATACACACACACACACACACACACACACACACACACACACACACACACAATTTAATATAATAATAATAATAATAATAATAATAATAATAATAATAAAAGATGAGTCAAAAAGCAAGCTCTGCATTCATTGAGACTCTGTCTCAATATGTAAGGTGAAGAAGGATTAAGAAAGATATCCAATGTCAATCTCAGGCCTCTACACATGTGCCTAGACACACATTTGTGACCCACACATGCGAACATATATATACACACATACACATACATGCAAAAAAGAAATGTAAAACAACCTATTTAAAATAGGCAAAAAAAAAAAACTTTAACAGACACATCACTAAAAACTTCATAGTTCTACATCTCTTGGGCTGGCAACATGGCACACTGGGTAAAGATACTCGATGCCTGAGGATCTGAATTTGATGCCCAAAGGCCCACAAGGCAGTAAGTGAGAACAGACTATAGAAAGTTCCGCTCCAGCCTACACATATGCACACCAAAGATAGATGGATAGATAGATAGATAGATAGATAGATAGATAGATAGATAGATAGATAGACAGATAGATGATAGATAGATAGATAGATAGATAGATAGATAGATAGATAGATAGATAGATAGACAGCAGACAGACAGATAGATGTATTTTAAAGGTTTTAGAAGATATATAACATGAAAATATGCTCCACCTCATGTCATCAGGTAAGTAGACATCAAAACAGCAATGAGATGTCACTAAACCTCTATTAAAATGGCAGGAGAGTGGAGCTAGCACAGCGCAGTTGGTGGAGTGCTTGCCTAGTGTGCACTAGCCCTTTGTCCCATCCCAGGAGCACATAACCCAGGCATGCAGCACACACCTGTGACCCCAGCACTCAGGAGGTGGAGGCTGAAGGACCAGTTATCCTCAGCTACACAGTGAATTTGAGGTCTGCCTGGGATACTTGATACTCTGACTCAGGAAGTAAAATAATGGAGCACAAACGGTGAGGATCCACAGATAAGGGGACCATCTCACCCCTCATCAAAGAGGCCTCTTTTTGCTGCAGCAGGAGACCGTTACTGAAACGCCACAACTAGTCACAATGCAAATAACTGACCACGGGATGCTCAGTCCCAGTTGATGGATCTACAACACAACACAACTCCTGCACCTCACTAAGGCTCGGAGAACACTGACAGAAAAAGGGTGGAAAGATTGTTAAGAGCCAGAGGACCAGGAAATCTGCTGTGAGACTGTGCTTCTGGCTATGACAGGGTAGCTCTACCCGTAAAATCTCAACATGACTCTGCCTAAACAAGACCTGAACAATTCCAACAACCGTTGATATGCCAATATGGACTGATGCAATCCCACGGGGCCCCATTCCTAGATGAAGAGCTACAAGCAATTAACAATGCTGAGAGAGAAAGCAATCTTACCCAGGAATGAACCTCTGATTGGTTATCCAATACCAAGTGGTCAGCCCTAGAAACTTACATACAGTCAACACAATTTATATGTAAATATTTGGGGTGTTTTTGTTGTTGTTGTTTTGTTTTCTGAGACAGGGTTTCTCTATGTAACAGTTATCCTGGTACTTGCTGTGTAGACCAGGCTGGCCTCAAACTCACAGAGATCCACCTGTCTCTGCTTCCTGTTGTAAATGTAACAACAACAGTTTAAAAAAAAAAAAAAAAAAGAAGGCCCCATGAATTTGGGAAGGGAGGGACATGGGAAAGTAGGAGAGAGGAAATGGGGGGGAGATATAATTAAATAAACCATGTGTGGAGGCTCTCACCTCTTTTGATGAAAAACAAAAGCTGCTCTTAAAAAGGTTTATCAATTTAAACAAATAAAACCTGCCATGGCTTTTTTTTTTTTTTTTTTTTTTTTTTGAGTCGAAGACCTCATTTTGCTGTCCTGGCCTCAAACTCACTATTTATCTGAAGATGACCTTGAACTTCTGATCCTCCTGCATCCACCTCCTTCTGGCATTACAGGCGTGCACCATCATGCCCAGTTTATGAGGTGCTGGGGACCACACCCGGGACTTCATGAATACTAGGCAAGCACTCTAACAACTGAGGCACATCCCTAGCCTCAAAACTACATGACTAAGGCAACACAAGGCTATTCTAGACTTGCCAAACACCTCTCTGTTTTTAGTCAAGAAACCTATCAAAAATCCTTGAAAAAATGTATTGAAAATACAGGTTAAGGTAAGGTTTAAAGATTCTTCAGAAGAGAGAATAAAGGTTCCCACAAGGCCAGATGACAAGAACAGAAGCATTTGGGTCAGACCCATGGTTGAAACTGGGCAAGCCTGTCTGCCTCTCCAAGCCTGCTTGCCCATCTGGGAAGCAGGCTGATGAGTCTCTGCTGCTCCACCGAGGCTTCAAGGAAGATGAGCATTGGATACACATTCCATGCGCAGAACAGCCCCTGCCACATGCATCCACCTGTTCCATATTCATGGTAGAGACTAGGACTGGAATTGAAGCCACCAATGGAGCAGACACAGAGTCTGCTCTTACAGAGTCTGCTCTAGAGAGACAGTCTGTCCACATTAACATTGCAACATATTGTATAATTGCTATAGTAAACGGATTCCTTAGAAGTAATGTAATAATTCTGCTTTGCCTAGATTAAAAAAAGAACTCCAAATACCTCTGTATCATAAATTAGTTACTAGACTGGGGAGACGACTCAAGGGGTGAAGCATTTGCCACACGAGTGTAAGGACCAGAGTTCAGATTCCTAGCACCCACGTCAATGCTGGTCAAGCATGACAGCTCACCTGTAATCCCAGCAAGGAAAATGGCGACAGTATCCCTTGAGCAAGCTGGCTAGCTAGACTGACTAAAGCAGCAAGCTCTGGGTCCAAATGAGAGACCCTGCCTCACTTACCCTGGGATAAGGTAGACAGCAATCAATCAAGACACTCAGCATCAACCTCTGGCTTCCACATTCACAAGCACACACATGCCTGTGCACCCACACTTGAAAACTAGCATGTACACACCCATATACAGACAAAATACTAGTAATTAGCTGCCATTTCTGCACATTCTCTCTCTCTCTCTCTCTCTCTCTCTCTCTCTCTCTCTCTGGTGTATGTATATGTGTGTGTGTGTGTGTGTGTGTGTGTGTGTGTGTGTGTGTGTGTGTGTGTGTGTGAGAGAGAGAGAGAGAGAGAGAGAGAGAGAGAGAGAGAGAGAGAGAAAGTTCTGTTCACCTCTTAGGTTACTAGCCTCCAAAGAACGCTCCAATCATCCTCTGAACTCACTCATGACTCCCTGTACTAAGACCTCATTTTCTGCTTTTGCAGCAATTTGGGTGATTATGTGAGTGATGTCTGAATCTCAAATAGAGGAAGGACCTATACCTTCTTAGTACAGGAACTACCTAGCATCAGCACCTGCTTCCTGGCAGTACCCAGAAAATAGCCACTTAACCAATGGCTTAGTGTTACAACACAATGGCTCACATCTGCCTCTCTCTTCCTTCTTAGAAGATGTCAAAGAATAACTGTTTCCAGCTGTTTTCCAAGATCCAGCTGGAAGCAATCATCAGGACCACTGGGGACCAAGTGCACTGGACTCTGTTCCCAGCACATCTTGCTTGTCCATCCTCTCTCACTTTAGCACTGCTAAAAATAAGCACTAGGGAGGGTTTCCAGGTGGCCTGGCTTTGCAGTCAGAATTCTGTTCAGGACTACATTTAGATTCTGTCTCCTGGCCCTCTTCCCAAGAGCCCTACCTCTGTTTGTTTGGAAATATCACTAAATTGGTCTAAACATAGATGCGTGGAAATCTGGGCAAAAGAAGAGCCTTTTCCTTTGACAGTGTACACCCCAGCATCCTCTCCACCTGTCACCCGAGGAGAGACTATGAAGGGGCAAATACTTGAGGCAGTAAAACAGTCTCTGGAGGGTTAGGGTGATAGTTCATGTTGTATAGTTCTTGCCTTGCAAGTGAGAGAACCTGAGTTCAAGCCCCCAAATCCATGTCTTAAAAGAAAAAGAAAGAAAGCAGAAGGAAGGAAGGAAGGAAGGAAGGAAGGAAGGAAGGAAGGAAGGAA
>CABHPR010144486.1:6845-17199 GCA_902168415.1 Peromyscus melanophrys | reverse complement strand
TTTATTTTGCTATCACAGCAATTAATGCTGGGAAGTGACATTTTAAGGGGTGCTGGTGACAGCTTTGGTGACATTCCTATTTGTGATTCCATGACAAATCTCTTTCTATATCTTATTTTAGCGAGTGTGGAGACAGCTGAGGCCGTCTGCCTGGAAGACTAAGTTCCTCTCTGTTAGTCTCCACTTCTCTGCTTCTGCCCAGTCTAGCCACTTGCACACTGGGGACAAGAACCTAATGAGCATGAAGCCATAAAGCCACTATCCAGGGCTTGCTCTAAGATGACCAACTTAACCAATCCATTCCTTGTGATGATTAACCGAGGAGAAAATGAGCTGCTGTCATTATACCCCTATATTCTACTCTTCTTACCAATTGGGGAGCGATAACAGGGGGTACAAAACAACACTGTGAATACTTTCCAGCCTGGTTAGGTCTAAGGGATGCATTTTGAAGTACAGGTCTTTCCCCCTCTGTTTCCTTAGCAGCTCAACAAAGGAAACAGAATGACAGCAGATTAAGCTACAGTTTTGCAGGCTCAGATTAGAAAGGATGACTTAAACTATGTTTAATTCCCAGACCCATTTTGCCATCCTTGAGGACCAGTGGCCACATGCTTTTGTTTAAATGCATCCATAGATGAGATCATAATAATTAAGACTCAAGGGAGGGCAATATAGATATGATAAGCATTTTGCCAGATGACAGTCAGGAGACTGCAGGGATACCGAGAGTACTGAACATGAACTTTAGTGATGTGACCACAAAGAAAACTTCATCATCAAAATGCTATGTCACAGGTGAGTGACTTACTTTCTTCGAGCAGGAGTAAAATTGTGTCTCAAAAAATGTCAATAACAGAGTTTATCAAGCCACTCAAATTTATGAAGCTATTCTGTAAAATGTGAAAGAGCTCAGGCCAAGACCTCTAATTGAACTCAGCAGGTCACACACACAAAGAAGGTAGGGGGGCTTGTGGGAAAGATGGGTTTCAGAGGGAGGCAGAGGGTGATGAGAGACGGAAGTGAGGCGAAAGTGATGAGGATCCATTATATAAATATATGAAACTGTCAACAAAAGATAGCAACTATTTCTGTCTTCCACCTTTCTAAGTGCCTAGGGGAAGGCCCCTTTCTATGTTGTTTGCTCTTCTACAGTTACACACAGGTGACCATCAACATGGATTAAGGTGAATGAATGACTGAGTTAGGAGGGGGAGATGTGCTCAAAGAGAAGATACAGGTGCTCTAAGCTCATCTCCCTGTCTGGCTGACCATGCCTGTGCAGATGGCTCATGGAGGAGTCGCGGTGACGCGGGGTGCATCTTAAGTCCAAGGGGCACTTTAAAATGTTGAATTGGAAAGGTACTTTAAAAGACAGGACAGGAAGTCAATTGAATGTAGTGAAGTGAGGACAGATTGGTGTTAAGAAAATTCTTTTTCTTCCTTCCTCCAAAGAGGTCCCCCTTCTGTTTTCATGATGTATGTATTCCATTACCCTCTCTTGTTTTCCTTCTTAGTAAGAAGGAAAAAGGGGGAATGTGGGAAGAGAGTGGAGGAGGATAAGCATAAAACATGATGCTATACATGGATGAAAATGTCACAGTGAGACCCATTTCTTTGTATGCTAACCCAAAACATTGTTTTAGAATTTCCATCCAAACTTTTCTTCTTAGGCTGGAGAATCTTTCTGAACTAGCTTACCGAGTCTATGCACCATAGCCCCACTATAAGTAATGCACTTCTGCATACCCTGCCCTCTAATTATCCCAGCATAGTCTTGACAGGTCCTTCATGCACTGTCTAGATGGACAGCAGTCAGGAATAGTTTCCCTTTCTGTTACCTTCTCTGGAAGTTAGAAAGATGGATAATGGTTTCTGTTGGGTGGTGTTTTTTCATGAAGAGAGCTAGAAGTGATGGAGTTTGGGAGGTTGAAGATAGAGAGTCCTAGGATAATAAGATAAAAGTTTGTGCAAATGGTACCTTGGGTGGACAGATTGATCTCTTTCAAGATATTGAGGCTTAGGATTGAGTGAAAGGCACAGCAAGCTGACCAAACAGAATAATAATAATAATAATAATAATAATAATAATAATAATAATAATAATAATAGACATGAAGTCCTGTAATCTACTGTTAGAGAAGAGTAGGAGTTTTAAAGAGCCGAGAAAAACGTCATTTTGGTAAGAGTGTAGAGGATGGCAGTCAAGTGAGCTCTCTGGAACTGATTTGATTGTGGAGAAAAGTAATCACCACAGAGTGGCTGCTTCTGTGAAGAATGGACAAGAAGAGAGTCACCACAGAAGAAGGAAGGCCAGAAGGGAAGTGTGTGAGGCTGAGGTGTGTGTGTGACACCAGCAAGAGAAATGTAGTGTGGAGAGGGATGAGTGAGCTTAAGTTTGGAGATCTGGAGACACAGGCCAGAGAACCTGTGTAAAATGCTTGAATGGAAAAAATGTCAGTTTGGAGGGTTTTGGCTATGAAAGACCTATGAGGACACATGAAAGCCATCCACAGATGGTGTTTACCTGACTTTCACTGAAGGGTGTCTCAAGAGACATATCTCTGACATGTTGGAGTGCTGCACTGACATCAGACATGAGTTGGTCATACCTTGGGTACCACTCTAAGCAGTATGACCTCCTACTCAGAAGCTCCGAGTTACTATGCAGCTGCTTCCTGCCTCAGAGATTACATGCTTACTGCCAGGATTATTAATGTCCAGACTTGTCAGTGATGCAAACCCTTGCTGTGTGTTCTGGAAATCCCTAGAATTAAGAACTCAGTGGCTCCCCAACTCTCAGAGTACTACACTTAGTCACAGTCTCATGGGTACCAGAGAAGCTCTCATGTTCAAGTTTGAACCACTTTAAAGCTACATGACCTTGAGAATTACATAACCTCACTTTCTTTCCTGTGAGGTGTGGGGACAATGTTAGTACATACACACTATAGGGTTGTTGTTTAGTTCAAATGGTATATTCCACTGAAAATTCCATAAGAGTAGTAAAAGTCAGCTAGTAATAACCGATAACAGCAGCAGCAATAATTCTCTACCCAATACTTCCATACATCTCCCATTCAGGATAATGACAGTGCCTTAATGAGAGAATGCACAGGGCAACATCAGGAGCATTACAGGTACTCAATAAAAGTCTAATATTCCCCACCCTCCCAGCATGTATCCTACAGACCCTGAGAATTACTTGACTATCTTCCTGTGTCACAGCAAAGTTCAAACTGTTGGACGTGTGTCTGATGGACTCTGTGATGCCTCTCCATCCATCCCAGTGGGGCCACTACTTGTATCTAATGCTGTTATTAATATATTTAATTTAATAATTCTATTAATGTATTTGATTTCTCTACCTTGGGTCCCGGAGAAAATGTAGGAGAGCAGAGGGAAGCTTTTCTGAAGCATTCCTTCATTCAAGGAATCATTACAAAAGGAGAAATAAAAGGACCATTCATCAACAAAGAAAGAAATTAGTACCAATGCTGATGAGGGGCAGAAGATATTGAAAGAAAAGTTTACATAAAAATGAAGGCAACCATGTGAATAAAGATATGATTCTACAAGAACACTCAGTGGGATGGGCTAGGATCTGCCTGGGTAGACAGTATTTTGTACACTCCCTTGAGAATACAAAATACATTGTGAAAATGAGTACACATGCCTGGTTCTAATATGATCAAAGTGGATTTCCTTTGATGCAGCAATTCAGCACTTAGGAATATGTCTGCCTTACAGAAAGGGTCTGATAGGCTGCAGGAATATCTGCCTAGCTCACTACACAGGTAACGATACAGACTGTGATGCCTGCTATCTCCCTGTTAGTGCAAAAATTTAAAATGATGGCTAACACAGCAAATAATAAAGTGAGTTCCAGAATACTAAGCATATCCACATAAATGGCATCTATAGAGTAAGGTAGGAATGTATAACTGACAAGGAAAGATACTTTTGATACATTGATTTTTAAAGGTATTATTAATTCATTGAGAATTTCAGACAGTGAGTTTTGATGATATTCATCTCTATTTCCTCCTCTTCACTCCATGCAGACCCATCCCACCTTCAGAATAATGGGACAGAACCCCATTGGTGTTAAATACACATACACACACACACACACACACACACACACACACCCTATATGGTTGTAAATGCTAAGACAATATGAATCAAGCTATTATAAAGTGTCTATTTTTCAGTCCTATTAATGGAAGCAGCTGGTCAAAGGTAGAATTCAGCTCTTGCTTTATGCAATTCCAATCCCTTTGTTCCTCATTCCTTCCTTCCCCTTTTCTTCTTCTAGTCTTATTCCAGTATTCTGTCTTTATCTCTTCCCTTCTACCTTCCTTTCCTTCTTTCCCATCTCTCTTTTCTTCTATCCTAAGCAGCACATGTTTCTTTCATCATAAAACACAATTAAAAATCTCAATGTGCATTTATTACCTTTTACCCCATTCTTCAATAAACTGACACATTTGTTATTCTAACCTCCTTATACTTCCATGCATAATCTTTATAGGAAGGAAAGGTACATTTAAAAGGGAGGAGAAAGACGAGAATTGACATGTACTGAGTTTCCTTTTGCATTAAGCAGAGTGATGAATATTCATTTATTGGCATAAGTAAATATTCAGCAACTTGCTCACTTGAAGTCAAGGGTGGTATGTATCATGCTTTTTTTGTTGGCCATAAGCTCACAATTAATGACATGGAGACTTCTTATTAATTATAAAAGTTTGGGCATTAGCTTAGGCTGGTCCCACTAGCTCTTATAACTTCAACTAACCCATTTACACTAATCTTCATTCTGCCATGTGGTGTTACCTCTCTTCCATCTTGTACCTCCTGTTTCCTCTCAATGTCTTGCTAGTGACTCCACCTTTCTTCTCTCAGCGTTCCCCTCTGCCTGGAAGTCCCACCTATACTTCCTGCCTCGCTATTGGCCATTCAGCTTTTTTTATTACACCAATCACAGCAATACATCTTCACACAGTATACAGATATCCCACTGTGTGTATCCAATAGTGGTAGCCATTAAAAACTTCACAAAACTTCCATGTTACAGACTCCAACTAGCCAAAAACCACTCAAGCATTATACTGGAGCACAAAGCCATTACTTGGCAATAGGAAGATAGGAGAGTACTATGTGCTGGCGGGGCACACAGGTTGGATATGACTAGCATAAGAAGGGCTTTTCCATATCTAATGGTGGATATAGTCATATTAGTGCAATCCATTTGAACATCAGCCCTTCTCAATATCCTTGAGCCATGCAACCCCAAGGAGTTGTCACTTTAAAACTGTCTCCCTTCAGTTTCCATACTGCTTCATGCAAAGCTGCATATTTAAGCTCAAAAGGAGGTTGGTACAACTCAACTGGTCTGAGACAATTTCATGCCCAAGGCAAGTTCCAAGAATGAAATGTGCATATAGGATTATCTCTGGCTATATAATATCCAAAGACTGTGGGGTCACTTTTGCATCCTTAAGTATTGTTTTTATAATTATACATACTTATGGGGGATAGTATGATGATTGCATACAGGTATACAATGTACAATGATAAAACAGAATAATTTGTATTTCTCTGTCCTTGAGGATTGTCTTTTGAGTTTGGAACCTTGAAACACTTCTCTCCTGGTTCTTTGTAAATGCTTAATGAATGCTTGTAAGTTGTAATCACCTCATGATCCTTAGAACACTGGAGCCTATTCCTACTCCTTAGCTGCATTCTGATACTAGTGCCCATGGATTCCCCATCTCTACATATTGCTCATACTTTGTACCTTCTAATGAACAGACTTCCATGGTTATCTCTGTATATCACCAGAGACAATAGACTTGAACTGCACTGATATAGCTAGATCTCTATGGATTTGTCCTGGCAGATGAAGGAGGACTGTGAACTCAGGACCATATTGGTGAGGGACAGCCTCTAGCACTTGCCTCCCCAAGGACAGATGGAACTCTTTGTGATGTTGGGACTCAAAAGGAATATGTTCTGTTCCCTTCTTGCCAGCTTTTACTACCAACTTCTCTTCTTGTACCTGAGTCTCATGAACTTGACAAATAATTATTTAGGTAAAAGCTGAAAACAAGGGCATTAAAGATGTGGAGACAAATAATGTATAACACTTTTTTGTTATTTGTTTGTTTGTTTAAGACATTTGGCCAGTAAACTGAGGAGTGGAACTCACAGTTCTGCCCCCTGCACTCTACTGCACTGCCTACTTTTCAGGAGTCATGCACTCATTTTCTTCAGACAGTCAACTGGCATTTTCAACACTGATGTTTAGATTTCAGAGAATCTGAGAATAACCTTTTGTCTGAAAGAGTTCTGTTTGCAAAACAAAAAACACTGGAGGAAGAGTCACTCTAAGATGTTAAGGGGTGGGAGGCTCGGAAGGTTCAGGTACTAGGACATCTCAGTGAACAAGAGGACTAGAACCTTCCTTCCACTTCTGAGAAGTCACCTCAATCCAGCACTACTCTGTCTTTTCCGGTGACAGTCCTAATAGTCAGTCTCTCTTTCTGTCTTTCAACAGCTAAATTGTGGGAAATCTGGAATGAGCAAACTTTATTCACTTCAAGAAACACAAAGCTTGGGAAAAACCAATCCCTCGGGGAAATGGACCATCAGCTGGATGTGCTATGGTCCACCCTGGTCATGCATGATAGACAAAAAGATAACAGTCTACAGAAAATGATGGATTTTGTTTGTTTTGTTTTTGTTTTCCTACAGCATTTGGGGCCTGTATTTCTGCTCTCAGCCCTGCAACATCCTGGCTGTGCAGCATGGAGAGACCTGTGGCTCTAGTCAAGCTTTGGGTTTTGTTTCTTAACCATTCCCCTGTGACTTATCTCCAGGAAGATTCCCAACATGCTATCTGAGGGCAGGATAGAGGTTCTGTCCTCCACATTTCTATTGTAGGTCTAATACCGTATCTGGCCCATTGGAACCAATTTGAAGAGATATGAAATGAGTAACTTCAATAGCAAGCAGGCAGCAGGAGGGCATTGACTGCAAATCCTAGATTTCACATGTTTTAACTCACTGAAACCTCCCAACCCCTCTGCAAAGCAGAACACTTGCAGCCATACCATCTGCTGGGAGATGAATGTGTAACTTGCCTAGGTTCACAGAAGTGGCAATACCGTAAGTGTCAACTGTTTCTACTGTCATCCCTATCGATAAATGCTATGTTGTCGGTGCAGACTCCATTACAATGTACTATCTCCATACTAGGGAGATCTGGAGAGGGGACAGGAGGAGCATGGAAGGATGGAGTGAGAAGAGGAAAGCAAACAAGACCATTAGTAGTGACCTGCTTCTTCCCCCTTTAAGATGTTTTCTGTTTTCCGTCTGAAGCTTGATGGAGAGTATGTTAGGGGTGTGGGCTATGTTATTAAGGCAGAGGAAGGTGAAAATTCTATTTTACTCAACACTGGAACATGCCCAGCTGGACAAGGAAGGGTGTCAGCCAAGGTGTGACACTTTAAGATGTGAAAAATGACAATCTCCATCCTGAAGACAGTTCCAGGATGGCGAAATGCCTGAAACGTATTTCACTTGAGAAGGCTGAAGAGGCTGATTTACAGAAGTAAACGGGCACTTTCTATTTTTCCCTTGACAGAATTCCCAACGTATTTCTTGGAGAAAGAAGATCAGACTCACTTTCTTATGGACAAGAGGTACAAAGACAGTTTTCAAGCACTACAGAAGAAAAAAAAAAACTTTTAATAAGAATGTGCAGAAATGGGCCATAGTCTTGACAGTGAGAAGACTGTTAAGGGAGGCAGTTAAGAACATTCAGAGGTGTTGGACTGTAGACTCTCTAATGCCCTCAAAACTCCAGTCACTGATTCATTAGTTCTGTCTTGAGTAAAGAACCAAGAGAGATGGAGTCTGGTAACAGAGCAGAGTGATAGGTCTAAGATTCCCAACGACTGATCTGGAAAGATCCTGCCTCTGTTCCCAACTCCTGCACTTCTCTCCATGTTCAGATTGCCCCAGGAAAGACAGAATGTTGAGAGGGCTCACCTTTCTTCTCAAAGTCCACTTTGTCTTCTCCTGGCCGTCCCAAGCTGTCCAGGGCATGGGTCATTTGGCTACCAAATTCTTCCTCACGGGAGACATGGTTGGTCCGCCTGGGTGGGTCCTCCTCCTCTTCATAGTCATAGTCATCCAGGATGGGTGTCTCCCGGATGGGTACACCAATGACTGAGTTGTGTGCCTGAAGCCTGGAGGAGCGGAAGCTCTCCCTGGCCTGAGGGCCCAGCAGCACTGATGGGATGTAGTGAATCTCATGAGTGGCTTCGGTGCTTGCGCTCTTCTGGGGGATGCGCCGGCGCTTCTGCCAGCGCCGCTGGGCATACAGTGCCACTGTGAACACCAGCAACAGAAGTAGCAGTGCAATGAGTCCTCCCTGGAGTAGGAAGAAAGAAGAGCAAAGGTATGGGCCACTGATTTGTGGATTGTAGGGCCAGGCTGCTTTCCTATCTGTCTCACTTCACCTGGGCTCTATGGGTTCCAACAGTCATGGATTTGTAGCTAGAGAGACACTACTTCCCAGCCCAGCATTTTCATTAACACACTGTGAGACTTTGAGGAAACTGACTTTTTTATGCCATAATTCCCTAGCCATCAAGAATAGGTAAGAGTCTCACTCTTCCTTCTTTACAAGTTTGATCTGAAGAGCAAAGGATGTTGCTAACAGCCATGTTAGAACAACCTAGCTTGTTAAATGTGGGCTGTTGCTTTCCTGTTCTTCCCACCAGCTAAGCGGCCCCAGGACAATCCATCAAGCTCTCTCAGCCTTATTTTATTATCTACAAAATGAGTTCCCCAAGGGCTTAAGTGATAGTATCATTCCGTTCAACCCATTATAACTATGAGAGAGTATTAGATTGCATTATCAAATCCAAACGTTTCTACAGTTTGTATTTTATTCATTTTCAGTCCTTTAATCTTTGATTTTCAAAAAGAGGGCTACGACAAAACAGGTGCTTAAAAGTACTTGTAGAATGAAAGAATGAACAGGTAAATGAAAGCAACGTTTTATAAGGCTCCTTTAATCAGATACTTACAGTAAACTGATGCTAATTCATCTTTAACCCATCCCACCTCTGCATATTATACAGGACTGAAAAATATGAAGGCAGTATTTCTACAAGTATATCTAAAATGACATGTAAAATTCATGAAATAATATGGTCTTTGAGATTCTAATGGGAAACTAGTTTCCAAATATTCATTTATCTCCCAGGTCCCTGCCAAAGGTAGACAGCAGGAGTCTTACACTCTTCTGTTCTCCCTAATATCCACAATGCCAGAAAAACCTGTGTTGCAGTTATCTCTTTCTTCACTTTGTATCATATTCCACTTTTGGACACCGGCTGCCACTTTGTTCAGTTCTGTTGGTGTGATTCCCACACAAGATGGGGTCACCTCAGTTATATGTAATATGGGCATGGTGTGAAAATCGGATTGGAATCTTATATTTATTATTTTATTTAATGTGTTGTTGTTTTTTAATTCCAAAGCTTATATTCTTTCCATGGCACCCAAGTAGTTAGATCATAATCTTATTGCAGACATAACCAAGTCCTGGTCACTACAGCATGTCACAAAGAAACCATAAATTGATCTTGAACACAGTGTCTTGAGAGAGGGTGACTACAGTGGATATTATTTAGATGTCTTCTGTCTTTTCACTAACTTGGTTCTGACATTCTTCTGACTACACACACAATGAAAACTATAATTTTCTGTTATCCAAGAACCAAAAACTCACTACAGTAAAATATGCATCCTCTCCCCTCCTGAAGGAGATGAGGCTCAAGGGTGGCTGGGTATAAGGTTGGGGTGGGAGCATTGAACACAGCTGACATCCTGCCTTGATATTGGCAGTGATCTACATTAAAGTCTCAAGGAATATTTCCCTAGCTATCAGAACTTAGAAACCAATAACACAAATTAAACAGATCCTCATTACGTGTTCTTATGTAGATATGCATATGTATAACTTTTCAGATATATGTGAAATGTGTGAACCAAAAGTTTCTTTGTAAAGGGAGATGAGAGCTGATGGATGTGGAGAACTTATCAGAAAAACTGGAAGATAGTAAGCATGGGATATAAATGTTCTCAGTCATGGCACCTAAAGGGTAGTTGTGTCCAAAAAAATAAAAAGCAGGAATATGGTCACTACAAACTGGAGCGCTGTACATAAGCATAGTGGCCTTGAGAGAGCCGCTATACCGTTGTCTCCTTTGGACAATCTACTCAGGAAAGGAAGATGAGCAACTCAGCAGCGGTAATAGCATGTTGAGTCACG